>JAQIUS010000039.1:0-225188 GCA_028639655.1 Colletotrichum sp. SAR 10_66 | reverse complement strand
CCCCCCCCCCCCCCCCCCCCCCCCCCCCCCCCCCCCCCCCCCCCCCCCCCCCCCCCCCCCCCCCCCCCCCCCCCCCCCCCCCCCCCCCCCCCCCCCCCCCCCCCGAGTGACCATAAAGTATCTCCATACATCACAAGATGTCCTGCAGTACATTCATCCGGGTCGATCGCAAGTCTACTTCTAAAATTCAAGCCTTTCATATTCTTTTTACTTTCGTTTCCCTATTTCTACACTTCAAACTCCTATTAAATCAAGTTCTTTAGCAACACCGCCCCACTAGCACCATCAAAATGCCTCCCGAACAGTCTCATGAATCTTCCGCAGAGCGTCGCCACCCATATCTCTCCAGTGCTGAGAGTGAAAATGCCGTCACGGTCTCCAATACTGTGCAGCCATCCATCGATGGTGTTGCTGATGACTTGGAGAAGACCACCAAGGTCAAGATTGGGGACAATAGCCAGGAGTATGTCAGCGGAGTCAAACTTGGTCTGATCGTCGTTTCGGTCTCCCTGGCTTGCTTCCTGACAGTGATGGATATTTCTGTCATCAGTACTGTGAGTATTCAAATATTCGTCGATCAAGTACTCCATTTCGCGACTAACACTGCCCTAGTGCGGCTCTTGTGCCTCTTACTGGCAAGATGTACAATCACTTCAACCTCAAGGTATGTGACTCCCGACGAGATGCAACCACAAATCCTAACGCAAGTCCTTCAGTGGACGTTCCTCGTCTTCTTCTTTGCCTTCGAACTCGGCTCTGCACTTTGCGGAGCAGCACAGACCTCGGCAATGCTTATTGTCGGTCGAGCCATCGCAGGACTGGGTGCTTCTGGCATCATCAACGGATCGTTTACGATCATCTCCGCTTCAGTCCCCCTCGAAAAGCGGCCGCCTCTTATTGGGACGTGCATGGGGATCTCCCAACTTGGCCAGGTCATAGGGCCTCTTATTGGCGGTGCCTTCACGACGGGCTACACATGGAGATGGAGCTTTTACATCAATCTGCCCCTTGGAGCCATTGTTGCTGTTCCGTTGGTTATGATTCACATTCCTGAACAGGTTGCAAAGCAGAGCCCCCTCCACGTCCTCAAAGGCCTCCACCGTTTCCTCGACCTCATTGGCTTCGCCTTGTTTGCTCCATCAGTCATCATGCTCCTTCTCGCCTTGCAATACGGGGGAAACCAGTTTCCGTGGAAATCATCCCAGGTCATTGGTCTTTTCTGCGGCGCAGGCGTCAACGCCGTTGTCTGGGCATTCTGGAACCGTCACAAGGGCGATGAAGGCCTGATTCCAACTTCCATGGTCAGGAGACGCATTGTCGCCATTAGCTCACTCAACTATGGACTCTTCATGGCAGTGGTGTTTGGTGGCGTGTTCTACCTGCCGATCTACTTTCAAGCTATCAAGGAGAAGAGCGCTATGCTCAGTGGCGTCTACCTCATGCCGAACATCCTGCCACAGATACTCACGACAATCTTGACTGGTGTTCTGGGTAAGATCTATATCTAACCTTAAGCCTCATGTGGCTATTGCTAATAATTCTCAGTTCCAAAGGTCGGTCGGATCCCGCCATTTGCCCTATTTGCGGCCGCTACGACAGCAATTGGTAGCGGCCTCTACGGGACCTTCCAACCCAACACCTCAACTGGGAAATGGATTGGATACCAGATCCTGGCTGGAGTCGGACAAGGTTTTGGTTTTCAAATGGTAAGTCAGCCTAGATACTATACACAACCTTCGCAGCATGTACTGATCAGGGTAGCCACTAATCGCCATCCAAAACGACACCAAGCCGGAGCATCTCGCCGAAGCAACATCCCTCCTTGTTTGGGCGCAGTATGTTGGCCCGACGATCTTCATCGTTGCTTACAACACTCTCTTCACCTCCAGCCTGCGCTCTGAAGTTCCCAAGCACGCACCCAATGCGGATGTAGAGGCCATTGTTGCGGCTGGGGCTACGGAGTTTCGCAAGCTCGTGTCTGCTGAAGATCTCCCAGCTGTCCTGGTTGCGTATGCAAATGCCATTGATCATGTGTTTTTCTTGGTTGCGGCAGTCGGTGTCTTTGCCTTTCTGGCTGCCTTCGGCATGGGTTGGAGAGACATCAGGGAGAAACCGGCTGCACCAGTGACGAGCAATGATGATGGATCTTCTAGTCCTACTCAAGCTTGAGAGACCAGCTCCAATTTGAAGCCGTCAGGGGCATACACGATATAATTCCATCTTTTCTTAACCCGTAGAAGTAATAATCAGTCGATCAATATCCCGGCATAGTTTAGATCATACACCTAGACACGGAGTTTTGGGCTTTGTATGGTTTCTATGTCCGCTTCGCTCCGAAGGGTTCCCAGAGATGCAACGTGCTAGACTATTGCAACATACAGACCGTCTGTAGAATTTCAGTATAATCATTCCTGTGAAATTCCAGGGGCAGAAGCCGATACTATCATACATCGTGGGCTCAAACCCTTCATGCTGTCTATAAAAAGGCCCAAAAGAATGCAGAAGGCCGATGGATCATCAAAAGCAACCGCTCGTGCTATCGGGACAAGCCTAGCCCATTCTACAACCTTCGTAACAATGCGTGCAACCAAACAATCAAGCAAGACTTGTTGTCTGTACATTGATGCAATCGATCCCATTACTTTCGAATTGCCGACCAAACTCCAATGAGCCCTGCAAACGGCCAGGTGACCGCCACCTTGTCCCGAATAGACTTCCTTTCCTTTTCCTTGGTAACGTCAACCACAACTTTGTCGTAAACATCCGGTAAGCTCGTCGCACTATATCGCTCTCGAAGTTTCGTGTACCAGTCCTTGTCGTACATGTCCCAAAACTCCTTTTCCGTGTAGTAAGCATGTGAGTACAACACCTTGCGCCCACCCAACTCCATGAGCTTTGCCTCCAGATCTCGGTTTTGTCGCATGAAACGATCAATCTTCTTTGACGAATGGCCCCAGACTCCCACGTTGAGCATCGGTTGGGGTACCTCTCCACCCGGCTCCGTCGTGTAGGGGTGAAAACTGGGGGCCTCGATGGCACGCAGAGGACACAGCCAGAGGGGCCAAATTTCCATGTTGTCTGCAACGTAGTCGATGAAATTCCGAACCGTTGAGTATGGTAATGACAAGTCGTGCACCAGGTACTGGAAAGTCATCCGGCTGCCACCGCCGAGGCCTGCTTTGTATAATGTTCGGGTATCCATGAGGCGATTCATCACCCGTCGTGTTATACGGTTGAAAGGGACGAAGCCAAAGTACTTGAACGCCAACTCCCCCATCCAAAACGCGCCGCGATCATACCGGAAGAGATAATCTTGCAGCGGCACATAATCCGGAGTTGGTACTGCATTTGTAATGCGTTTTCGCGCATGCAGATAGAACCACGGGTCCTTAGCTTTGCTGAAAGTTTGCGGCTTGTGTTTTACTGGCAAGTCGTCTGTGAGTTGACCAGTCACCACCGCCGCGCTGGTTCTCGAAAACACCAATCCTTCAACATAGTCGTTGTGAGCCAAGTTTGTCTCCCGCTGGATCGCAGCTATCGCATCCGGGATCCTCGAATACGGGTGATAAGTGACTTTGACAAACTTCTTCGCCGGCAGCAGCCGCAGCTCCAGTTTCGTGACGATGCCGAGTGTCCCCAGCCCCCCGGCCGCACCCTTGAACAGATCCGCATTTTCCGTCTTTGACGCATTGACGACCTCGCCGGTGGCCAGGATGATTTCCACCGCCAGCACCGTTTCATCAAAGTAACCGTACCGAAACGAGCTGCTCTCGCCGGCGGACCCGGCAAACCCGCCGCCGACGGTGATGCCGGGGAACTCCATCACCACGGGCGGGACCATGCCGGCGCGGTAGGTCGCGGCGACGAGCTGGTCCATGGCGACGTTGGGCTCGACGATGGCGACGGCGGCCGCGGTGTCGATGTGCAGCACATGGCGCAGCTCACTGATGTCGACGACGCGCTGGCCGTGGGCGGGACGGGTGCTGCTGGTGGAGCCGTGGAAGATACGGAAGGGCTCCCGGCGCGAGTGAAAGTCCTTGACGATCTCCGAGATCCGCTTCACTGCGACGTTGTGATCGTTCATTCCGCCCAGTCAGGCAGCCAACGAGGGCCGGATATTACTGGATACTGGAACTGGAGATGTAACGATCTGGGGCAGCCGCAGAATGGAACTCTGCCGGACTGGTGCTGGGCCTCTTCAGCAGGACCGGGGAAGGAAGAAGAAAGTTGTCGCTTGGAGGTTGGAAGGTGTAACGAGGACTGTCGGAAGTTCAGGGCGACCCACTTTGAGCATCTTGCGGTCACCGTCATTGGCGTCAACGCGTGTTGGCGCCGATTCAGTCGTGGATGACTAACGGGTTGCTGGTGGTGAGTGTGCATAATCTTGACCCTAACCCTGCATAATTGTACAGATTGCACTAGTGCTTCAAACCCAGCAAGCGCCATGAACAGACCTTTGGAGCCCCTTAAATGGATACTGGATTCATTGGAAAAAGAATTCCGCTGTTCATGTGGAATTTTCTTCCCAAAGTTAGTTTGGAGGTGCGGTTGAGGATATGTGTAGCTGCTGCGATACCTCGATGCACCATGGACCCTCGCCATTCCCTCACAAGGGTCAACCTCCGCAAGGCAATGAGGCAACTGCCTACTCTTAAAACTCATAGGCAGAAATGCTTCAAGAGGAGGGTTGTAGTCAAATCCGGATGCTTCTCGGGGGGGACAAGAACCCCCCACTCTCCAAGTTCTAGATCCCGCCTGTTCCACTGTCCGCTTCATTTGGCCCAGCAGTCGCCGGTTTCGCCTCTGGGATGGGCAGCCGGTGTTACGCAGAAACGCGCAACATCATTCTCGGCGTTACACAGCCATGCAGCCATCACCATTCTGAGGGTTGCAAACTTGTGGCTTTCCAGGCTTCGGCAAACACTGGAAAGGTCGCAGCCTATCCAGGCAGCATCACCGTCGGATAGCGACTTGTTTGCCTACAATTAGTGCTTACAACAGTCAGGTTTAACATTTCACCTGCAGTACCCCAAATTCAGAGCAACTCTAGTTATATACATCCAGAGGCATAATGTCATGCCGTATTACGAGTCCATCGCCTATCGTGGTCAGCTTTTCGCCAAGCTGCACTGTAGTTGGGGTAACACGATAACACGCTGCAGGGAGCCGCGCCAGTGACGTAGCGGGCGAAAATGCCAGGATTGTCATTCGCGCCCTTCTATTACTTAAAACCCCGCGTATCACCAACTTGCCATTCACAAGTTAGCACTTCACCAGCCATCAAAAGCATTGAATCTCTGCGTTATTGCCAGAAATCAGTTGACCTTCATCAAAATGAGCGGTGAAGGCTATGTTCGCCCCTACATCCGCGACAGAGTCGTGATTACGGCTCAGTGTCTGTGCAAGGCACACACCTTCAAGGCTCAGACTTACAGGTCCAACCTGCCTCTGAAGGCCTCATGCTGCCACTGCAACTCATGTCGACACGTTTCGGGCGCGCTGTACACCGCGTGTGTCAAATGGCCATCGCCTTCTGAGCACCTGGCAGACCTCAAGAAGTACTCTTACTCCGATAGCATCGACCTCTACTCTTGCGGAACATGTTCGGCCCAGATGTTCTGTCTTGGTCCTGCCGTCGGAGACGTTCCTTGGGTAGTGACTGGCGCACTTGAGAACGCCGAGGACTTGGTTCAGTACGCAAGCCACATGCACGTCGGGGACACCATTGATGGAGGAGCTTCGGTCTGGTTGCCTCGGTACGCGGACGGCGCGCCGGTCAAGCGGTGGAGAGAAGGCGCCGGGAAGAGTGAAGAGTTGCCGCTAGACTGGCCCGGCGCCAAGGCCTTGCCATCTGAGACTCTCAAAGCTGGCCCGACCCCCGACATCACGCCTTTCAGTTGCCACTGTGGCGGTATCGACCTCAAGCTTAAAAGCGGCGCTGATCTCGGAGACTTCCCGGAAGAGGACCTCGACACCTGGTTTGTCGACAAAGAAACGCTGCAGTACCGCGGAAGTCTCGAATGCTGCGACTCTTGCCGACTCAGCTTTGGAGCGGACTTGATGGCGTGGACCTTTTCTCCCCTATCACACATTGAATTTGGCGGAGACAGCCCACCAGACGCAGCCAAGTTTCCCAGGAACGTCAGCTATCTGAGAGACGCGGTCACGGCTAAGGACAAGGACCCACGCCTGGGTACTCTGGCGATGTATGAGAGCTCTCGCGACGTCCAGCGGTACTTCTGCTCAAAGTGCTCGGCCAGCGTCTTTTACGCGGTCAACGACCGGCCCGGCATGGTGGATATCGCGGTTGGCCTGTTGCAGCATCCTGATGGGGCTCGTGCGGAAGGGCTACTCAAGTGGCTTGACAAAGTTGGTTGGGCGCAGGATGTCGCGGGAGGATGGCGGGAGGGGCTTGCGAACACGTCGAAGAGGCTTCTAAACGAGTGGACCGAGAAGACTCGAGGACCTGCCCACTCAAGCCATTAGTTGCCAAAAGCTTCTTCTCAAAATTCAACATCCATCTCTCTGTCTAGTTCTACTAGCCCTTCCGTCTCATCTTGAATCTCACAGAGTCTCGTGAACACTTGAGGCATATCACACATGACCCACCCAGTTCCACCGAGCTGCATAAGCCTCTCGCTCCTTGCACTCCGGCATCCACAACGGGATCCAAATCCCGTCTCGATCATCAACGGCGCCGATGGTTTAGTGGTAAAATTCTCCGTTGCCATCAAGCAGCGTCGGGGAGCCGGGGGTTCGATTCCCCCTCGGCGCAATCTTTTGCTTCATGGTAGATCTAGAAGCTTCGTCTTGCCTTTTTGACCTAGCAGAGTGCATGCACATCGAGATGACTGTTAGCAAGTACAGCTGTCTATGCTCTAAGCCTATTGGATGAAAAAGTGATTGTATGTTAGATTATAAGCGAGTAGATATAATGCACTAATGTACCGTTATAATTCTAGATGCTAAATGACCTGTATCCAAACTGACCTAGTCCGACCTTTCCTGGAAAACCGCCTGTCCATCTATGTCCCAAACTGTGATGTGGAAGATAACGCGTTGCCTTAACTTAGGCAGTCTTCTTCTTCCACAGCTGCGACAGCGAAAACTTCTTCGGCACCCGAGCCAACCAGTACAGCCCCAAAGCAGCAAACAGGTTGAAGACGATGTACACAAACATCAGCCCATAGTTGCGCCATCTCTCGTCATACGAGGCGGACGTCATAGCCAGGAACATGTCGGTATTGGCCAACGAGCAGAACTGGCAGGTATCAGTGCTTTCTGGATTGTAGACCCTGCCGCCAGCAACCTGCATATACGTCTCCATGTAAGCTCCGCAAGTGACATTGGCGGGCGGCGAGAACTGCAGAAGTTCCAGCGGCGAGCACTGCACGGCGTTGTGAGCGAGGCCTGTCGAGAGGAGGCCGTCGACGAGGTAGGTGAGTGGAGAGACTCGGTACATGAACTTCCAGAATGTGGGAAGGGAGCCCATGGGTACGATTACACTGTTGGTGGTTAGGACCGGCTTCAAGGTGGATTTCAGAGGAGACATGTCTACTTACCCGCAGAAGATAAGGCACATGGCGAACAGAAGAAGAGAGAGCGTAGCTCCAATCTCGGCTGTGGGTACACCCGCGACAACCATGTCCGCAAAAGTCGACTCGAAAAGCATAAACGCCCAGACAAGCAAGAACATCAAGCCCCCGCGCTCAGTCACTGCGTCTGTGGGAATAGCGTTGCGGTACATGCCAACAAGGTAGTAAAATGGAAAGAAGATGACGATCGCGGCCAAGGTGTTCCAGGGAAGCTCGACGATGATGTTGACCAGCATGAAGACATACCACGAGTACGCGCGCGAGGCTCGTTCTCTTGCTTCGTACTGCTCTCGCTGGAGGATGAAGTTAGGCATCGTCTGGTAGACGAGGAAGGCGAAGACGACCAGGAGCATAAAGATGGAGAACATCTGGCTTTGGAGGCCTTGCATCGTGAGTTCTGCCTTGTAGAATGAGACACCGATGAAGAGACTCTGTATTTGTTGTTAGCTATTGTGTCAATGCATCGGGTAATTGGGAGACTTACTGTTCCGCCTGACAAGATCAGCTTCGAGTAGATGTACGAAGGCGTGCGCCAGTACTGCTGGAACACACGTCTGGTGCACATGGCCAACTGCGTAGAAAACGGCGTCGCGTAAGTCGACATCTCTTCGCTAGTCCCCAGAGTTCCAGACGCAGGCGACTCCTTCTCCAGTCGTGCGAGCTCTCGCTGCACCTGGACAGACTCGTCGCTATCCTTCCACGTCTGATGCCAATCCCTCTCGGCCTTCGCACCCGGCGCCGCTCCGATGACCTTCAGCATCCACTCGGCGGGGTTCTCATCCGGACCGCAGGGGGTGGCTCCGTACTGCTCAAAGTAGCCTGTGAGCGTCCGGGAGTTCTCGCCAATGTCGCCAAAGTAGACCGTTTTGCCGCCGTGGGCTAACAGAAGAAGACGGTCGAACTGCTGGAAGAGGAGGGCGGAGGGCTGGTGGATGGTGCAGAGGATTGCTTGGCCGTTTTCGGAGAGCTTTCGGATTAGAGAGGCAATGGACCACGCTGTTTGGCTGTCAAGGCCGGAGGTGGGTTCGTCGAGGAAAAGGAGAAGGTCTGGTTTAGCGGCTAGTTCGACGCCAATCGTAAGACGCTTTCGTTGTTCGACGTTGAGACCTGTCATGACGAGTTAGACTTCAAAATGTTGGAACAAGTAGGGTGAGGAAATTTTACCCTCGCCAGGAACGCCGACAATGGCATCCGCATACGCCTCCATCTCCAGAAGCTCGATAACCTCCTCGACATAAGTATATTTCTCCTGCTTGCTGATGGATACAG
This sequence comes from Colletotrichum sp. SAR 10_66, assembly GCA_028639655.1. NCBI lineage: Eukaryota > Fungi > Ascomycota > Sordariomycetes > Glomerellales > Glomerellaceae > Colletotrichum > Colletotrichum sp. SAR 10_66. The sequence goes on along the minus strand of JAQIUS010000039.1, from coordinate 216,324 downwards.
GCTGTCGAAGCATCGCACTGAACTGCAGTGCCTCGCGCACCGTCGAAGTCTCGAGGTGAATGTCCTGTTGCTGCACGTAACCCGTCTTTCGTTGGAACGATTGATCTCTCGGTATGCCGTTGACTAGCATGTCTCCAGAAACGACGCCCATCGTGACTCGATTGGCCAAAACATCAAGCAGGGTGGTCTTTCCGGCACCGGTAGATCCCTAAAAGGTAACGTCAGCACGAATTCGGCTGCGTGATGTTCAATACTCCTTACCATCAATGCAGTGAGTGTTCCAGGCTTCACCCATCCTGCAACGTGCGAAAGAATGCGTCGGTCCTCTCCCTTAATCGTGATGTTGTAGCACACATCCTTCCAGTGGAAGACCGCCTGATGCTGTTGGCGAGTCGGTTGTCTGGTCGTAGGGTGGTGCGGAGACGAAACCACCTCTTTCTCGTTGCGGTAAACGCGATCAGACCGCCCAGTCTCCTCGTCAGACACCGCCTTAGAGGGAGTAGTGGACTTGTGTCCCTTGCGGAAAAGCAGCACCTCGCCCTTGGAGCGGTTGGTGGTGATGAACTCGGCTGCCACGAGGTAGACAGTGAAGAAGAAGATGATGTAACCAATGAGAATACCAAAGTTTCTAGCCTGAAGTTAGTGATGTTCTACTGGCATTCGGCTCATACGGTTTGCTTACCTCCACATGTGAGACTTGTAGTAGCTAAAATGAGCATTCATGTAAAAGTCGCCATCAACAAAGTCGGCTCCCGGCATGGCCCCAGCTACAGCACAAGCACGCTGAGACGGTGTCGCGTTCGGATAGGCCGGCACGTAGTCGGCGCAAGGGAATTGGCGTCCGGTGAACTCGTTCGCGACAAGGCTTTCGAAAGCGTAGGCAATGGGGTTGATGTAGTTGATCCAACGGAGCCAGCCCTTCATGCTGCTGGTCGGGAGGATGAAGCCGGTGTAGATGACCAAGGCCAGGATGAAGATCGCGGCAGGCGTAAGGGCTTGATGGATCGTCCTCGAGGTCTGGCCGATGGTGCGCAGGATCATGGACATGGATAGGGTGGTGGTGAAGCCGAAAAGCAGGAAGATGAAGAATGCGTCTGCCTCCTGGCGGAGCTTGGCCATGAAGTAGAGCGGAATGTTGAAAGCGAGAGTTGAGAGGATCTTGCTGGGAAGGTCGCAGATTGTGGAGGAGATAGCTTCCGAGAATGGGTGGTAGAGGGCGTATCGTGCATGCTTCTCGACGATCGGTCTTTGCACGTAAAGTGTGAGGATCTAATAACCTGTCAGCAAGTACGGCGCAAGGCGACGTTGTGTATAAGTCTCACCTCAAGAGCACTGCTCAGCCCGTTGAACAGGATAGCGAAGAAGATAAGGATGCAACGGGAGTTCATGCTCGATGCATCTGCTGGCAAGTCGAAGAAAATGCTACCCAGCACGAGCGAGATCACCAGATTTCCGAGTACCGTCACAAAGAAGAACAGCTTGTCGCCAGAGAGTCGTTGATACCCACGCGTCATGCAGAGCCAGACTTGCATCGGCACGGAGATGGTGTATGGGGACCTCGAGGACCTGACAGAAGATCAGTGTGAGCACTGGCGAGGTCTTTGGAGCGGTGTCGGACTTACGTGAGAGACTGCTTGTGGGCCTTGCGAACTTCAGAGAACTTGTTGACTCCTGATCCGTCCATGGGATACTGCTCCTCGAATGAGTGGATCTCCTCCATCAAGCGAGCCCTCAGCTGGCTTCCCTTCCACACCGTCGCAAACTCGTCTGGGCTTCTGGGCACCCTGTTCTCGAAGCCAGGTCTGACGACACGCTCGGCGGGGTTGGTGAGAGATGTGAGGAAGTCGGCGGTGGTCTGGCGGTCGGGGCAGGCGTAGCCCATTTCGACGAAGTAGTGCTTGGCGAGTTCCGTAGGACCGAAGTAGATCTGTCTGCCCTGATACAGAACAGAAACCTTGTCGAACACCTTGGTTTAGTCAGTCTCATCATTCAAGAAAACAGTTTCCAGAAATAAATACGTACATCGTATGCTGGCTGTGAAGCCTGGTACATCGCCACGATGGCTGATGTCTTGGCCACATTCGTAGACAACCGCAGCGTCTTAGCAAATTCGAGAGCTGTAGCACTGTCCAGGCCTCTGGTGCTGTTGTCCCAGCACTGAATAGGGCTCTGGCTGAGGGTGACCTCTGCGATACTCACACGCTTGCGCTCGCCACCACTGACGCCTCTCACAAAGTCATTACCGACCTTGGTATTGATGGTGTGAGAGATGCCAAAGACGGCCATGACGACGTCTCGGAGGTGCTCAGCGTATCGCTGTCGACTAACACCCGGAAGACGGTTTTTGGGTGTTCTGGCCAAAGCGGCAAAGAGAAGCGTCTGCCCGACCGTCATGTGAGGGAAGTGGATATCGGTTTCGGCCTGGTAGATGACTTCGCCTCGGAATGCTTTGTGCATCGTCTCCATCGGGATGCCTGGGAAACCCGTCGTCAGTTTTGTGTTAGTAGGTGGGAAGGGCTAAAGCATACCTTGGTAGCTAAGGTGTGAGTGCGACTCAAGATGTAGGCCGTTCGTCTCTCCGGCAATGGTCTTCAGCAGAGTCGAAACTCCGCTTCCTGGTCGTCCCAAAACCAGAAGCATCTCACCACTCTTGACAATACCATCAAACTCCCTCAAAATGTCAATTTTCTGCCTCCTATTGCTGAAGAACTGCTTGATCATCATGGGGCCTTGGAGCAAGACGTTCAGAACATCTTTCTGGTAGTCCGTGTCGGTACCGAAGCCATGGACGCTCAAGTTGCGCCACGCGACGCCAGCTTCTAATCTGGGAAACTTTTCGGGGTCGTGGTCAGAGTGCTGGAGCAGGGATCGGGTCCACTTCTTGGCGTTGAAATGCTCGCGGCTGCTGGGGTCGAGAGAAGGATCCGTGGAAAGGAAGGGGTTGACGAAGGAGCTGTTCGGACGGGTGGACGTGCGGACAAGCTCTAGGCTGTAGCCGCGGACGAGCTCGTTGACACCGTCATCGCTGACCTCGAGATCTGTCTCGTCACTCTGGTGGTGTTGTTCTTGGATCGTCTTCTCACGGAGAGTGTCGTTGGATGACGCTGACCTCACGTCCATATGAGGACTGGCTAGGTGTTGGTCCATGACTGTGGATGTCTGTGAACCTTCGGCAAGAGTTTCTGAAATGAGTGGAAAGAAGACAGCTTGAAAGATTGAGAAATTCGACCTTTCCCTTATACCGGTTTTTACAGTTTGTTGCCTTTGGGGACACCTCTTTGACTGCCGCACTGGGAAATTTTTGAATGTGACCAGGATGGCTCACAGAGAAACCTCCGTGACCACCTAAGGGGTATATGAAGATTATGAATAGCTAACGGAGAAAGGCCTTGGAGAAAGAAAAGGTCATCCGCAGAGGAATCTGACAGAACTAGCGCAGGGTGTCCATCGCATTAGTACCTTCAACTCCCACCACCATAAGCAAGGGTAAGAGATATTTACGAGCATGTGAAATTGTTTCTTGACACATTAGAGACGCCATTGATGCATGCCACGAGGAAAATACAGGGTCTCGTAACTTCGCCAATCTTGATACCGAGCCATATCACCATCACCTCGCCCGAGCTGACGATACATGTGCCTGGTGTGCGAGTCGAACATGCCTCCAAGTTGCCTGAAAGCCTGCAAAAACTCTCCGACATGCAGCCCACGTTCGCCAAACAAGACATCTCGGCTCCGAACGATCTTGAGCCGCAGATAGCACCCACCGGAGCCTCGCCCATTCGTCCAGACGCGATGTTGGCGCGATGATCAGGGGGCCCGCCCAACGGTTTTATTGACACCGCCGGGCGCCCGGGCTTACCGAATGCGGCAGTTCGGCGCCGAGCACCACACCATCACCGCTCCACGAAGAGGGCCGAACCTTCAGACGAGCTCCACCCCCTTAAACCAAAAAACATCAGAGCTCCCAGCTCTGTGTTTGCGGTTCTTCGCCCGTCCATCCTCGTCGCCGAGTTCTTGCACATTCTGTTTACTCTTTTTGGCTGCTTACGGGTTGTCTGAAAGAGAGGTCGGCCGAGCATGGCTGACAAGCCTGAATCTAGCCCCAGCCCCGCTGCGGGTGCCCGAATCCACAAGTCCTGTGATGCCTGCAAGGCGCGCAAGGTCCGCTGCCCCAGTATGTTTCCTCGGCCGACTCTCACTGCACCGAAGGAAGTAGTGGACTGGAAGATCTTGTGCTGACTTTTTTTTTTTTTCGTTTGACAGGCTCTGGGCCACCGGGTCCTTGTGCAAACTGTGTGGTAATTACACTGTAGTCATGAATGTTTCCTGAGTCTTGCTTGCTGACACTCGTTCAACCGGGAAGCGTCGGAAAGCAGACTGTCGCTTTAGTGTGAGAAGACTTGCTCACAGACGAAATGGTAAGTCTTTTTACTTCTCCTCCACTATATCACCGAGATTATTTTGATTATTATCGTTGTTGAAAACGTCGCGCGGCGTTGGGTCACCGTGCTGACTGTCCTCCCGTAGTTGCGGGCCAACTCTTACCAACAAACTACTCTACCGCCAGGCAACAACCCCCAGCTGCCCCCGATGCGAAGGCAGTCCTTGATCTCTCGACTGCCACCACTGGTGAACATAAGTCAGTTTCATCTCCTTTAGGCTCGCCGCCGCCAAAATCTCCTCCACATCGCATTCAAGAGCTGTACGTCGACCGGGCTCTCACGAGGGCACGACGACCGCCGACAGCCAACAGCAAGAACGCGGAGGATTTGGTCTTTGTGCCTGTATGTAATATCACTCATTCTGTATGCTCACGCACTGAACGAATTCTAGCGCAATGGAATTTTCGGTACAAATCACGTCTAAGGATCAATCAGCGTAGGCAATCGTCACTAACTTCCACAGGTGGCCGCAACAGCTTGACCTTCTTCTCCGACAGCAGATTACTTTCGCTGTCGACCCGACTCCGCAATAACAAGGTCAATGAACTCGTCGGCAGAATATCAACGATCGTCAATGGCCGGTTGAGGCGGGCCGACTCGACCGCCAACACCCGCCGAATGCCACAGCCTGAGTCGGTCACGGACAGTACCAAAACATCATTGTACATCCGAAGTAAGGTCTTTCAGTATGGATATGAGAGTAGAAAATTGACTTTTATCCAGTGTACTTCGAGCGCGTGCACCCTGTGTTCCCCTTTCTAGATAAGGCGCTGTTTGAGGCGACGGTGAATGGGCCTAACTTCCTCACACTTCTCGAGCGAAGCAAACCCTGGTCATGTCTGTATCACACCATTCTTGCCCTGGGCTCACAGTATGCGGATGGCGGAACATTCGAGGCAGGAAAGGGCGAATCGTGGAGGCTGTTCTCGGTCGCCCTCAGCGGCTTCTCAGATCTTCTGCTTCTTCCCGACTCACTCACGATACTACAAGCTTTGACGGCAATGTCAGTTTATGGGTTGGGCATATGTGGATTGGCCGTGGAACCGGTCATCATGTCCGAAGCAGCAAGACGAGCACAGATCATGTCGACCAACAATTTCACGGGGACAGCCGCTGTCGCGTATCAGAAGGCCTTCTGGATTTTGTACACCATTGAGAAGATTACCAGTTTTCACTTTGGAAGGAGTTCTGTAAGTCTTTATCTCTAGAATAACTGATATATGCTGACTGTGTACAGAGCTTCGTTGACAGCGACATCTTCTGTCCCATACCCCTTGTCCCTGAGGCAACGGTGGGTGACTTCAACTGGTTCCTGCACTTCATACGATTCGGGCGCCTGCTATCACGTGCATACACCTCGCTTTTCTCGGTGGGTGTTTCGGGTAACTCCAACTCGTATTACCTTGACGTTATTAGTCAGTTGATAGACGAGCTGGAGGAATGGAGATCCTCGCTCCCTGATAACGGATTCAAGCCAGACGGTCTTGTCCGCCCACAAGTCCTCCTGACACCCTTGGCCAGAGCTCTCTCTCTGATAGTTCACTACCTATACAGCAGCCTTTTGCTGACATTGTCGAGAACAACCTTGGTATATCTCCCAAGTACAGAGGATGCGTCGGTCTTGGCGAGGAAGAACTCCAACATGAAAGCAATTCTGGGAGCGTCTCGGTCTATCTTGGAGTTGACCACCATGATTGAAGTTGAGCCGTACACGGTGACTTGGTAGGCAAGCTTGATTCTCACTACGACATGTCAGCTGACTGATTGGGGTATCAGGGTCATTGCGGGAATTCCAATAACGGCACTCTTCGTCTTGTTTGACATCGTCGTCCACGGCCCGCGCCAACCGGAGGTGGCTTCTAACCTAGCTCTTCTCGACATGGCTGCCGGCCACTTCAGCAGGATCGAATACGCAAGTGGCGGGACCCTTCCAGGCTCTCTCATCGCCGAATTCGCCAAGATCGCGAGGGATTATGTGAATGAGATTCAACATGGCGACATCAGAATATCTGGCCTCGCGCGCTCATCCACAGCGACGCAAGACTTGGGCACATCTCTCCCCAGACCGCCATCCAGCAGGAACAACATGAAACCCATGGAAATGACGCTGGACCTATCAAATGTGAGTCAAGTTATATGGTACCTGACGAATCCTTCCTAACCAAAGTTGGCTCACAGACCATGCCTGGCGACGCTTTCACGACCACTGCGATGACCATGCCGTCAAGCTTTGCGGACTTTTCCTTCGACAACGGCCTTGATCAAGTCTCGCCCGGCGCATTGATGGGAACGGACGTGATGGGAATCTTCAGTTATTTTCTGCCGGACTTGGATCCCATGTTCTATCAGGGGCTTTCGGCAGAGTATGACTTCTCTCAAGGGGGACCTGTAAATATGGACAAGTGAGGGGTGAAAAGTCCGCACCGTCTCCAGATGAGCTTGTATTTCCAGTTGTCGATACCCCAAATATTCTCCGCATCTTTCACATTTGATCAACAAATTTGATACACAACACTCAGTCAAACACATCTTCCAGTGGCTGCAGTTTTTAGGCTTTTCTGAATCAATCGCGATAATTTGTAGCGTGACTCGACATTTCTGCCCGCTGTACAACATGATCACAAATCGTGCACAACTCTCAAACTCCGCAATGTAACCTCCCATCCCGTCCGTCGCCAAGGATCTTCTGCCCCTCTAATTGTCGAATCAGGGCTAGCAAATCCCACAAAAAAGAGGATAATCTGCACAAGTCGCCTGACCCCTGCCCAATTTACTCCGAAAGATGCACAAATCGCAGTGCAACGTCATTCGTCCGGATCGTTTGAGAGTGCGAAAGTCCGTCTCGACAAAAAAACGGACGAGAAAAGGTCACATCAACACTGTCAAGAAAGATTGAGAAAAGCAGTCTCAAAAGGGAAAATACACAAGCAAAAAAAAGGAACCAGCGTTCATGGCATCCGAAAGCCCAGTCTCGCGACAAAACAGCAACGCGACACCCGGAAAGGGCCCGCACGTCTTGGCCTGCGTTTTCTGCCATCAGCGCAAGATCAAGTGCGACCGAAAGTCCCCCTGCGCCAACTGCATCAAGGTTTGTCAGCGGGCAGTCCTGCCGATGGAGCCGGATCCAGTGTGCTGATGCGAGATGGTGTTTTCCACCCCAGGCCGACCAACCGTGTATCCCCTCCACGCGGGCGCCCGCCGGTGCGGGTAGGAGACGCGTAGTTAAGGACTTGTTGGAGAGACTCAATCAGTGCGAGTCGCTTCTGAGCCAGGTCGCGCCGCGCGATGTGGAAGGACGCCTCTTCACCAGCGAGACGCCACCAGCGTTCCGCGATGTAATGACGACGGCGTCGGCGGCGGCGGCGGATAGCCCGTCGATGATGTCGTACGTGAGCTACGAGGAAGCTCGCAAGCAGCCGGACCAGAGGCCCACTGGCAAGATTGTTGTCGATGAGGGACGTCGCACGTTTATGGACAGCCCCCTCCGTTCTAATGTCGTTGACCATGTGAGTGATCGTCCGTCAAGGGATGAGTCGCGCAAGTCTCATGCATTCACAGTTGCAATTCTCGAAGCTCAGTCTCAATGATCAACCCGATGAGAGTACTGGCGCCTCAAACACCCCCTCAGTAACTAACACTACTGAGGATGGCAGCCTAGATAGCCGGGAGTCCATGGACTTTGACATCCTGGCCCTCGGCGCGGTTGAGATGCTTCGCCTATGGCAGGTCTTCTTGGAACGGGTGAATCCGATGACTAAAGTCATTCACGTTCCCAGTTTAGAACCGCTCGTATTCGAGGCTGCAACAGATCACGGCAATGTGGCCCCTGACTTTGAGGCCCTACTCTGTTCTATTAACGTCCTAGCAATCATGGCTTTATCCGAGGCCGAGTCTGAACAGATTCTGAACGTTCCGAAGAACGCAGCTCTAAGGAAAGCCAGCCTTGCTCTGAAAAAGGCAGTATCTAAAGTCGACTTTCTCCGTAAATACAACCTTACCATATTACAATGTCTAGTCTTATACTTGGTAAGAGTCCTGAGGATGAGGCAAGAATCCTTCCCATTGACATCGCACTAGGTATCGCTCCAGGGACAGTTCGATCGCCACGCGTCATGGATCCTGACAGGGATGCTCGTCAGGATAGCCCAGAGAATGGGACTTCATCGTGACGGAGAGCTAATCGGCCTTACGCCCTTCGAGACCGAGATGCGCAGACGGATATGGTGGCAAATCATCATGCTCGAAACCAAATACGCCGTTCTCGCAGGATTCTGCGATACTCTACTGCCGCCAAATTGGGACACGAAGCTCCCGAGTAATCTCAACGACGCGGACCTGCTGCCTGGTTCCTTAGAGCCCTTAAGGTCCCGAGAAGGCGCCACTGAGATGGCATTCTGCCTAATGCTGTACGAATCACGGCATTTCTTCTGCGAGAACCCGGTCCCGGAATTCGAATCTGTGGTCTTAGGCCAGGGAGATCTGAATGCGGATAGATCAAAGGCCATCGAGGGGCCGCAATCCCTGGACAAGTACCGTGTGATAGTAGACCAGCTTGAAGAACGACTCATCGTGGCCGAGAAGCGCTATTGTAACCCGACCATTGGGGGGATCCACGTCTTGGCCTGCAAACTTCGACCTCTCGTGGCCCAACGGATGCGCGACATGATAGCCCACGCTCGAGAACCCTGGAAGGAGGACGCGGACAGTCTAGCTGGCCAGCAATCATTATTCAGGCTCTGGGTCATCCACTTCGAGAGTGACCTAAACTGGTACGATACAATCGACGACCGGTTCCGGTGGTACCCCAAACTTCACCTCCAAGCAGACGCATTTTCTGTCATGATCGAGTTGTTGCAGTGGCAGCCGGTGGGAACTTTGGTCGATAGGGCATGGAAAGCTATCGATAGGGTCTACTTTTACCACCCGGAGCTCTATGATCTCAGCAAGCGGGAGAACGTGCAGCGAGCGGAGAATTTGCTGGCTGGGTGGCAAAGACGCGAGCTGGCATTCCGCAACGTTGGCCAGAGCATCGAGACACCAGTTGTGATCGAGAGGCTTCGGGGCAGTGGCAACTTCCCAGCAAGCAAGGCGGAATCCTTTCCGGAGTCGTTTCCCACAGCCACAGCAGACTCCACCTTGTTTCCCGGTCTTCATACCTCTGGGTTTGAGGGGTTCGATGGGAACGTGCTCCTCAACACGGACGCGGCCTCTTTCTTTTGGGATGGCGCAGGGGAACATCACGCGCATTAGACATATCCTTTGGAGTTTGCGGTGTACTAAATTCACTTTTGAAGCTTACTAGTCTCATGTAGAAAAAAGCGCAACTCTCCCAGTCTCTGCCCGAGAATCTTTCTTTTCTTTCGTGACTCAATATTTCTCTCGACGCGCGACCGGCTTCAGGTACACGTTGAGAGGGACTCGATCCCAAAGTCCATAGGCTCTTTGCCGCTTGATCCAATCCCCGTTGCCTGGGGCTAAAGCCATATCGAAGTCGAAGATAACCCTGGCCAGAACCATTCTCATTTCGGAATATGCTAGACTACACAAGCTTTAGCAATAGCACTACGTTCGAGAGTACAGAGGGACACTTACTTGCGGCCAATACAGTTGCGAGGTCCCACGCTAAACGCCTGCAGAGAGTCAAGACGGTTCACATTCGTCTTCTCACTCTCCAAAAAGCGCTCAGGATCAAATTTCCATGGATCTGGCCAGTTATCGGGGCTGTGGTTGGAGGACCACTGTTGGATCTCAACAAGTGTCTGACTGTCGTTAGCCGCCTATGACATTGACTCGAGGTTGGATTTCTTACACCCTCAGGGATGTGTTGTCCACCAATTCGACACCCGCCCTCCGGCGCCTCTCGAATGATGCCTGAAGTCACTGGCGGATAGAGCCTGAGTGACTCGTTCAGTACCGCTAACATGTACGACAGCTTGCTGACTGAGCCGATGTTGATCTCGCTTGAGTCTTTGAAGGCAGATCGAACTTCCTTCTTGAGCTTCTCGTAGACTTCTGGATGAGTGAGTAGGAGATATGTGGTGCCCGACAGGGTGGTTGCGGTTGTCTCTGAACCCGCTAGGACGAGAATGAGTGCGTTCGCAGAGAGTTGGTCGAAAGACAGGTTCTTTGGGTAAGTAATCGGTCAGCCTCTCTCTCATGTCATCGGCGAGGCTAAATAACACTTACCCACTCCTTTCGCCTCTTCAAAAGTCCCTCGAACAAATCATTTCGATCGTCAGTCATGCTCATTCTGTTCTGCATCATTTCGTCCGTGTTCTCCCTCACTTGGCTCATAGCCTTCATCCCACCCATCTTGAATAAGGCCTGCACGACAAAGTTCAAGCCGATGTACTTGACGGAAGTCATGACTGAGCCGAAGCGGATCGCTCCGAAGATGAAGGCCACCCAAGGATGATAGTCAGCGCGTTCGAGACATTGGAATGATTGCCCGAAGATGAGGTCGCCCGCAACGTCGAAGGTTGTCCAGTTATACCAGCCCGCCATGTTCTGAGGGCTTGTTCCATCATCGGCGAACTCTTTCAGTCTATCAGACAGTTTGTCAATGTACTTGATAATCATGCCCTCCTGTTCTCTCATGGAGGCGTCCGAGAAGCCGTGAGCCAGCGCTCGTCGCAATCGCTGGTGCTCCTCTCGATCGGCATTGATGATGCTTTTAGGTAGTTCCTCCACGGTCTCTGAGAAGATTTTGGATTTGTTCATCTCAGTTGATCCTTTGCTGCTAGGCTGGAAACCGTAAATCTCCTTCCACGCGTCTGGCTGCGTGAAGGACAAGTGATTCGGGCTGATCCGAACGACAGGCCCGTACCGGTCATGCAGCTTTTGAGTGAGGAAAGCCTGTTTTCCGATCGCATTTTGGAACGCCCAGGGCAAAGAACTAGCACGTTGCAATAGAGGCCCAGGATAGTCGCGAAGGGGATGGAAGAAGACGTTATATCCTGCCTGAAGCAGTTGCCAAAGGACAGCCTGTCAACAGCTGGTTAGAAAGCTCGCCCATCAGTCTCTCCATGCCACCCGATTGCGTCACTTACTGTGACGAGAATGATTTTCAAGATCGGTACGTAGTGCTCCGCGAGCGCGCCCGTGAGATCGGCTGCCTTCAACATCGTGAGTATCCGCGTGCAATGTGTAGCGACCCCGCCTGAATGGTGATGAAGGTGAAAACTCTCGAGGAATGATATAGCGAACGCGTGTTCGCCCAAGTCTCCCAACAAACACACCTCTACCTCCCGGAACTGCACCTAATTCGTCTGTAGATGGGATGGGCTGCTCAATGCACAGGGAGTATAGGCTCTTGGGATGGGCGTTTCGGTGTATTCAGTCACTCCGGACCAATCCCGTCCGTCGATTTACTAACATTCATGCATGCAGGAACCATATTAAAACGCGGGACGAGCTCGGATGGTAGATCCCGTGGCATTTCTCCGCACGTACGTCGCACCCTTCCAGCAAGTGCCGTCGTTACGAGCCACGCAGCGTGGCTGCAATTTACGCAGGGCAGCAGCTAGGTTATCCTTGGCAGTTCAAAGCGAACACGGGGTTGTGGGACCTGAGTCGCTAGCATGTTATATGACGATTGATGAGCCATATGCGATTTTGACGATGATAGTTTGATTTTGACGATGATGTTGTGGACAACACCATCAACGTCGCAGTGAGATCATGACCTTCACCGCCGCTAATCAAATTAGATTGCTAGAGTTATTGATGTGAAGACTCCTAGACGGGACATCCTCTTGGGAAGCGGCAAAGCATTCGATTCAGTGGCGAATTAAGCGGCTTGCGCGTGTCAATGGGGAGCGGTGAGCGAGGTTTTGAGCACTTCCCTGGGATTTCTTCCACATTCCAAGACGCAGGTGTCATCGCTTGAAAGCTTACTGGGTTCATGGGATTCGGACGCGTCATACCTTGTGTAACCGGCTGGCAGCAAACAAAAGGCACTTGGAACGTTACTTCCAAATCTCTCGCCCGTGATAGGCTGCATCCGCCGTTATTAGAGTGCATTCACTCGCTTCCAATTGAGAAGTGTCTTTCTTCCCTTCTAACTTTTTTCTTCGCAGTTTGCCGCCTGGAGGCGCACTTTGTTAACTGCTGTATGACTCTCACGGGGAAATATTTGAGGGCTAGGATGGCCTGGGAGAGAAACCTCTATGGCTACCTAAGGGGGTATATAAAGAGAGCGTAAATCGCTAGGGGGTAGGTATCTCCCTCTTTATACTACTATAACTTATTATACTAAAATACCGAAATAATACTATATTTACTACTTCTATAACTACTTTAAGAGTAGTAATAGCCTCACCTAGCTTATTAGAGAAAAAGAGTATAATATCTATAAGTTTTAAAGTAAATACCTTTTCTCTTAGAACTATAATAAATTTAAAGAAGTATTATTCTTCTATTACCTACTAGTATATATTATCCTCTACTAATATAGCTATAAGAATCTATCTCTTCTCAAAATATTTAATAAGTTTAAAGATATCACTAAAGTATTTAAAAACAACGAAATAACTAATAACTAATATCGTAAAGTAAACCGGTTAAACTATCTAAAGTAAGAGAGCTTATTAGTAGAACTTAAAGTAGCACTATAGCTTAATAGAGTAGTAGTTAATAAGGGTAGTTTACTAGATATATAGGGGGTAGTTAGAGTAAGGGGGACCTCTTATATATCCCTAGTTATATAAAAATTCACAAACAAATTCTTCACAAAATGCAATTGAGAAGTGTTTGTTAATTCAGATGTGCATGAGATAGAGACGTATCAATAGAGAGGCATATCATTGGCCCACGGCTGATTCGTGTAACCTCGTCGATCATGATCATTGAGTAAGTGTAACGAAATACGATCGGTGAACAGCATTGGCTGTTTCGCACCATGCGCACTGCATGGTGAGTATGCAGAGTTCGCGGAATCACCATGCAGTGTTCGCGGATGAAGAAAAAAGCCAAGCATCATTATGTTGAAGGATTGAAGAAGGCGAAACTGTCCACCAGCTACCTTAGAACCTTTGCAAAGATGAGAGTGATGCCTAAACCAGCCTGGCTGTCTCTATCCCAATACTGCAAGACGCAATAGCGGACAGTTCCGATCAGCGCGTGGGAGATCAGACGATGGTGTGCTTTCAGCGGAGAAAAGCTCTAGGCAGTATAGCACTCAATAGTCTGATCATGAGAAGGCAACTCTTCAACTATGGTCATTGACGTTGACACAATTGAATCGCCTATTCACAGTGATTGGGCAGGGCATGTTTATGGAGCTCAAAAGGTCGCTTCGATGAGACGGCAAACAACTCAGTTTGAAACTTTGGGTTGATTGGTGCTCTCATTAAGCCTGGTCTATGTAAACAGGAGCGACAATGGGTTTGGCGGTTACTGTACATACAACCTCTTCGTCGAAGATGCGAGTCTCCATAAATATTCGAAGCTTGTTTAGATCCGAGTACGCGGACATTAAGTGCGATGGATGAGGTCATTGGGTGGCATTCCGGTACGCGACGGTCCAGCGGCACGCCATCCGGCGGGTTTTCCGGGGGTGAATGCGGGGTTTCGATCGATTTTCCGACCATTTCACCTACAACCCCGCTCGCCAACCATGTGCTGCCGTCGAAGTTTTGCCGGTCTGGCGGTGGAATTGGCGGAATATCTTCTTTTCTCGTTCTCGGGTTCGTATGTACTTAGAATGATAACCGAAAAGCGGCACTTTGAGCGGCATATCCAGCGTCTCATTGGAGCGACTCAACGGACCATGTTGAGATAACTAACGTATTTAAATGACGGGGAATGCAGAAGTAGCTAGAGTTTGAAACAAAACTTGATAGGTTTGAAAACATAGATTTCACAGCCTACGTTTCCAATCTCAATTCAATGCGATTCTCCAGCCTCGCAGGGCTGTTCGTAGTCACGCTGGCGACTCACGGCCAGGCAGCGGTCAACCAGACCTTTCACAATCCAATCTTGCCAGGTTGGAACTCGGATCCCAGTTGCACATTCGTCAAAGAGCTGGATAATACCTTTTTCTGTACGACGTCGTCTTTCTTGGCCTTCCCTGGTGTGCCCGTCTACGCAAGCAAAGACTTGGTCAACTGGAAGCATGCGAGCAACGCTTTGACGAAGGCGAATCAGCTGCCGGAACTGTACAGAAACTCGGGCCAGTCAGAGGGCATCTGGGCGTCGACCATTAGATATCATGAGGGAACCTTCTACCTGATCACATCATACGTCTCGTGGTTTGAAGGCTGGGGGCCGAAGATTCTCTTGTTCACGACCAAGGACCCGTACGACGACTCCGCTTGGACTGGTCCCCTTCACATCGAGAATCCGGCAAACGACATCGATCCAGACATCTTTTGGGATTCTGGCAAGGTGTATATGTCCGTTGCTGCGGGAATCTATATTAGTGAGATTGATCTCACGACAGGCTCTGCGACGGAACCACTCAAGGTCTGGAATGGAACTGGAGACCGTAATCCGGAAGGACCTCATTTGTACAGCAAAGATGGTTACTACTACCTCTTGATCGGAGAGGGCGGTACAGAGACAAATCACTCCGTCACTATTGCTCGCGGAAAGGAGATCGGAGGGCCTTATGAAGGGTTTGAAGGTAACCCGATCCTCACTGCCAAAAACACAGACGAGTATTTCCAGACGGTTGGACATGCCGACCTGTTCCAGGATGCGTCTGGAAATTGGTGGGGCGTTGCTCTTGCCACTAGATCTGGACCAGCATGGGAGATCTATCCTATGGGGCGAGAGACAGTCCTTTTCGCCGTCACTTGGGACGACGGCGAGTGGCCAGTCTTGGACAGGGTGCGAGGCACGATGACTGGACCACTACCTCCAACAAACAAAAATATCCCAGGGGATGGACATTGGGCAGACGAGCCCGATGTTGTCGACTTCCACCCCGGCTCAGATATCCCCAGGCACTTCGTCTTCTGGCGCCCTCCCAAAGAGTCCCTGTTTGTCATTTCTCCCGATGGACATCCGAATACACTTGAAATATCGCCTTCGCCCGTCAATCTTTCGGGGACACCAGACTTCAATCCTCAAGAGGATGGCCTCGGCTTCATCGCACGCAAACAGAGTGCCACGTTGTTCAACTACACCGTCGATGTTGACTTCAAGCCGGAGGTCGAAGAGGAAGAGGCAGGCGTCACGGTGTTCCTGACCCAGGTCCAGCACATTGATCTTGGAATCGTCAACTTGCCAGGTTGCTCCAACACAACTTTGGTTCCGCACTTTAGATTCCGTGTGGAAGCATCTGGAAAGCCCAACATCACCGTGCCAGAGGAGGTAGTTCTCCCAGTTCCAAAAGCCTGGCGGTCTGATCCGGTGCGTCTATTCGCATCGGCCGTTAGCGACTCTGAATTCGTTTTCGGAGCTGCTCCAATCTCCAAGCCCGAGGAGTACGTTCAAATCGGATCTGCAAGTGGTTTGATTGTCTCTGGAGGTAGCGGTCCATTCACAGGTGAGTACAGCCGCCTCTGGCTCAAATTTTTACAGTCGGTATACTTATCCTTTTTACTGCAGGCACAATCGTCGGAGCATATGCAACGAACAATGGTGGAGAGGGCAAAACACCGGCGTACTTCAGCCGATGGAGATACACGCAAGTTGCGCAGAAGATAGACAACGACGAAGTTGTACCAGTCAACTGAGTCTGATAAGCCAAATCAAATCAGTCAATAGGCCAGCAGTTGCATAGGCTAGCCTACTATTTCTAGTTCTGCACAGCAGCGCCTTGGATGTACTCTTATTAGATAGGCCAAGGTACTGTTGTAGCTTGCTCTCATATTGAGCTGTAATTACTGCTAGTAGTTGTTCTGCTTTTAACAGTAGCCATCTTGCGACAACAATATGTCACGCACGGCAAGTCTTGATTATAAAAAGAGTTGTGCTATTTGGGCGATAGTGGATCAGACTGCATCGGTCGGAGCCGAAACTGGACCGACAGCTGCCGCTCGGCCCCCCACTAACTCGGCGCTGCCAAATCACCATCACGTCATGATTGGTGTCACGTCATACACCATAACCAACTCCTCTTCATTTCATGTTGACGGAACTCTTCATAGACATCACCGGATCTCGACTGAGAACGCAGTCTGAACAGAACATCAGTAAAAATGCCGAGCGTTGACACATCAATCTACCCGAACGCCACAGGCGCAGCCGCCCAACTCGTCGCCAAGCATTCAGACGAACATGCACTGAAACTCTACGCTGGATGGTTCTGCCCATTTGTGCAGCGCACGTGGATTGTGCTGCATGAGAAGCAGATCCCATACCAGTACATCGAGATCAACCCTTACAAGAAAGACCCCGAGTTCCTCAGGCTGAACCCACGTGGGCTCGTTCCGACTCTGGCTGTCCCGGTTGACGTGAAGGGCAACGAGCAGAAGCCGCTGTACGACAGCACGGTTCTTTGCGAGTATTTGGAGGAGGCTTATGCAGGCAATAACTACGGACCGCATCTTCTCCCGGAGGAGCCTTACGAACGGGCGAGGTGCCGATTGTGGATCGATCACATCAACTCGCGCATTGTGCCGGCCTTCTACAAATTCATCCAGCATACTCCCGAGAAGGAATTCACCATAGACGAAGCCCGCAGCGAGTTCCTGGGTCATCTAAAAACTTTCGCTAAGGAGCTTGACCCTGAAGGTCCTTGGTTCCTGGGGAAGACGTTTGGCCTCGTCGACATCATGCTGGCACCGTGGGCGATGCGTTTGTTTCTCTTCGACCACTACAAGCCCGGTGGCCTTGGATTGCCACAAGAAGGAAAGGGTGGCGAAGATGATGCGGTTTGGAAGCGCTGGCGCCAATGGTATGATGCTGTTGAAGGAAAACAAACCATCAAAGACACGCTGAGCGACAGAGACGCCTACATTGATGTGTACAAGAGGTATGCAGAGGACAAGACAAATTCAGAAGTAGGACAGGCAACCAGAGGTGGTAAGAGAATGCCTTAGACAACCAACTCAGAGGCATGGCTTATCAACTCGAAACCCCTGTCAGTCGCCGTTGTCGGAACGGACCATGTTCATACACACTGAATCATGCATTGAACTATAGTTTCTATGCCGGCCCGGTCTAAGTGATATTCGTGACTAAACAACAACGAAGCAATCCCTTCCTTTACTGAATTCGTCACGGAAGGATCGAGATAAGCCTTGGACCCTGCTGCTGCGCCGCTTGCAGTATCTCAGATCCGAGTCAACTGACAACGGGAGATACTTCCAGATACTCGTCGGTCTCGTGTCCCGGTCGTGCCCAGCACCAACGGAGGCGCTACCGGCCACACCCAAACGCCAACCTACCCCACACTCAAGACCATCGGATTTAGGGGCCGATTGGTTTTGGGGGTCTAGATCTCAGCTCAGCGTTTGGCATCATGCTGCATGCACCCCTATCTTGTGATACGAAGACCCAAGACAGATGGGCTATCTTACCCCGCGTTAAAGAGCGGGGTATCGATAAGCTGGCAGCCCAACTACCGCCCTGGTCAAGGCTCGAGTTTCCTGGATCAGTCAGTATACGCATTGGGTACCGGCGGACGTGTAAGAGAAGGGGGGGGGGGTAGTGATCATGTGTTCGTAATGGAAGAGGAGTTCCGAATCGGATGGCTGGGTTGTCAGGTTGTCACGATACACTTTATGATAAAGAAGGCGCACCTTCTTTGAACCAAGAAGTTGCAAGTCTAGTCAGTATACCCAAATTATCAGCGAGAGTTTGTCTTTGAGATGTCTTCCCGCGCACCACTTATCAACACATGGACTCGTTCCAACCGCCATGCCTCTATTGCCTTCTCAAGAAGACCAGTCATGACCCCCATGAGGGTAAGACATGCCTCTGCCACCTCTCTAGTTGCTGAGAAGACACTCTCCCCAAGCAAGCCCGCCACACTATCAGCCCTCCCAACACCAGTCCTTTTGAGATCACTGCTGGTCTCTGCGATATCCTCCAAGCCATACCTCCTTGGTCCATCTCTATCAGTTCTTTCCTTCCTCACAAGACCAAACAGAAGCCTCCTGTTTGATGTCGACCGAAACCCCGTACTACACTCCGTCCTGAAGACGCTCTTCTACAGACAATTCTGTGCAGGAGAGTCACCAGCAGAGACAAAGGACACTATGCGGCATCTGAGATTTATGGGCTTCCGCGGCACAATTCTCACATATGCGAAAGAAACTGTTTTTGATCACAAGACCAACACCGAGCACGGTCTCGGTATCGATGCGGAAAAGGACGCAAAGTCAGGGAACTGCTCCAACATTGAAGTATGGAGGAAAGGAGCGTTGGAGACGGTGGACTTGCTCGGCGAGGGTGATCAGCTGGCGTTAAAGTGAGTTCCCATCACCTTCTGAATTTTACTCTTTCGAAACAGGACAGCTAACATTGCGAAAACAGACTTACTGGTGGTGGACCGAGAGTAACGGCCGCTTTTGCAGCAGATGAACTGCCTCCTCAGCAGATGATGGATGCTCTTGACGAGGTCTCCATCCGCTGCAAGGAGAGGGGCATCCGTCTTCTGCTGGACGCCGAGTCTCAAAAGTTCCAGTGGGGCATCTTCAGAGCTGGTCTCGAACTGATGCGCAAGTACAACCGCGACGGCTACGCAACCATCTACCAGACCTACCAAGCATACTTGAAGAGCACCCCGGCGACCCTCGCCAAGCATCTCGAGCTCGCAAACAACGAAGGCTTCACCCTTGGCCTGAAGCTTGTCAGAGGCGCCTACATCGGCTCGGATGAGCGGTCCCTGATCCACGATACGAAGCAGGACACAGATGACGCCTACAACATGATTGCCCAGGGAGCCCTTAGGCGGCAGATTGGGGAGTACGGTGCACCGGGAGGCAAGCCGTTCCCGTCCCTGAACCTGTTCCTCGCCAGCCACAACAAGCACAGCGTCGTCACGGCCCACAAGCTGCACCAACAAAGAATGAAGGATGGTCTCCCGACGGTGCCGGTCGGTTTCGCGCAGCTCCAGGGCATGTCGGATGAAGTCAGCTTTGCGTTGCTGCAGCTGAAGGACGGCCAGGACCCGTCGCCGCAGGTGTGGAAGTGCTCGACGTGGGGGACCATGGGAGAGTGCGTGGCGTATCTTTTGCGGAGAGCGGTGGAGAACAGGGATGCGGTTTCGAGGACGGTGGACGAGTATGCCGCGCTCAAGGCGGAGCTGGGCAGACGGTTGCGATCTAGATCCTTCCGGTCTCGGCCTGTTGGCTAGAGATAAAAAGATATGTCCCTCTTTTTTTCGTTAATCGGAGATTTTTGACAGATCAAGTGGATCACTGTTGCCTTGTGACTATCTTTGGAATGCTATCTTTGAGTTGTGTAGCACGACCGGGAGTGCTCCCGTTGCTTCTCCACTTCCCCCACATCCTTGGGCCGGAAGGCTCCCGAGTGTGTTGCCTCTGATGAGGGGAAGTTAGGGTGGCTTGTGATATTCGTGAACGACAAAACTCGAATCTCGATGTGTTGGCGAGGATTTGAAGTTTGACCCTTGCCTTCTGTTATCATTGTGACTCTGGTCAAACCACTCACTGAATTGTCACCAATCACCAATTTGGCACAGCAACAGCCGACAATCATGGCGGACTTGAAAGACGTCACCCTTTGCATCTTGGGCTGCGGTAAGTCTAAATCACCAAGAAGCGATGTAACTACCAGTCACTGATGTAGATGCGTTAGGGAATCTTGGAATTCCAATTCTCAAAGCGCTGTTTGATGCCTCAAACAGCGAGAATTACACGCTCCCCATCACCAAGTTCATTGCTTGTGTTCGAAGTGAGCAATCAGAGAGTGCTCTGAAGGGCAAATTTCCC
This sequence comes from Colletotrichum sp. SAR 10_66, assembly GCA_028639655.1. NCBI lineage: Eukaryota > Fungi > Ascomycota > Sordariomycetes > Glomerellales > Glomerellaceae > Colletotrichum > Colletotrichum sp. SAR 10_66. The sequence goes on along the minus strand of JAQIUS010000039.1, from coordinate 196,031 downwards.
GATGCGGGAGATAAACTCAAGGTCACGAGGGGTGACAATATTGCCGCCTTGAAAGTATCACAAGTCGTCATTCTTGGTGTAGACCCCGGCGACGTGGAGTCTGTTCTTTCCCAGCCGGGCACAGCGGATGCATTGAAGGACAAGCTCCTTATCAGTGTTGCTGCTGGGTGGACGAGAGGGAAGCTGGAGTCGACTCTGTACGGAAGCGAGACAACGGCCGAGAACACCGAGGGTCGAGCCTGGGTTGTGCGAACCCTTCCCAACATTGCCGCCATGGTCTCCCAGTCTCTCACCGCAATCGAGATCTCGGACCCTCCGGTCCCAGCCCCCTACATGGAGCTCACGGAGGCCATTTTCGAAAAGATTGGAAAGGCGGTGAAGATCGCTCCTAAGTTGATGAACGCTACGACGGCTGTTGGAGGGTCAACGCCCGCTTTCTGGGGCGTCATTTGTGACGCGATGATTGATGCTGCGGTTGCGGTGGGCGTGCCTAGAAACCTGGCTTCTACCATGATCTTTCAATCCATGCTTGGAAGTGCAACTTTAATGCAGAATGGCCTTCATCCATCATTGCTTAGAGACCAGGGCACTTCGCCTGAAGGATGTACGATTGGAGGTCTGATGGTCTTGGAGGAGGGGGCAGTTAGAGGTCACATTGGCAAGGCGCTCAGAGAGGCTGTCACCATAGCTCGATTGATGGAGACTACACCTCATCTCAACGACACGAGACGTTCATAGACATATAGAATCGATGCTAAATTATAACATCTTTGAAACTTTTATTTTGATCATTTCCTGCGCAAAGCATAGTCGAGAGATGTAACCTTCTAGCCCCAACAGCAATGGCATCGCCTTCCTATCCACATGTCATCAACTTGATTTGGTCCCTCAACCTCGTGTAGCCAAGAAATTCATATTCTATTGTACCACTGAACCTATCCAATTATGGAAAAAGGACCTAAACTCTAAGTTGGCCACGCAGCCAATACTGAATGCAGGAATGATCCTGATGCACCGCATGACTATCGTCGACGGCACATGCTCCTTCGTTTTCGCAACCCGGTTGGAGAATGGCATCTTCCCCTGCCTCTCATAGTAGTCCAACGCGATCAAGTGTATTGGAGACGCGACCAGCTGAGACATCACCGGCACGGTCAGCTGCGTGATAGTCGCCTTGGCATGTGGAGAAGCCGTCACGCTGTCCGGGATACCAGCCGATACCCACGTCGGGAGCGTAAACGACCCAAAGATCGTCACGGCATCTCTCACCAGGAATGTCGCCGTCGCGGCCCTCGGGAGCACTCGCGGCGTCGTCGACACAGCCGTCGCCCCGGAAGCAGCGGCGGACCCAAAGATCTCAGCGAAGCGGAGGTCCTTCCACACGCCGAGGGGTACGTTGACGAGGAACGTGGACGCGAAGGTCGCCGTGCTCACGGCTGCGGCTCCGTCGTACCTCTCCGCCAGCGTCGTTGCGGCGTTTGCTGTGACGTACGTCGCTGCGTACAGGGTCCAGACTATGCCCAGCGGCTTGCCCAGGAAGAAGGCCCGTGGGTGGCGGAGGGCGGACGATAGCTGCGAGCGGAGACCTCGGATGAGGGGCCGTCCGGTCGAGGTTCTCTCCACCACCGCCCTTGCTTTTTGTTAGTCAAAGATTTCAGGGTCCGTGATCTGTGTGTCTTACCGATCTAGTATCGTGACGGCCGGGGAGATCAGAATTGCGGAGAAGGCCCCGGCTGTGAGGTCCCCTGTCAACTGACCCAGGAGAGGGCAAGGGTCGTGTGCCGCGCCCTTCTTGGCCTCTGTGTGTGTCATTGGTCGAGAATCTGGCGTTCGCAGGTCGGATATGCTTCTGGCGGTTCATCTCACGGGACGCGGGCAATGTGCTACTTATCTGCGAACACCTCTACGGATCCGCATTTCATGATATCGATACTCTAGGTCTATCAAGCAACACCAACAAGACTGTTCAACTTAAGACGAACTCTACAGTTGGTGCACTCGTATGACTATGAATTATACAGCTGGAACATATTTCACATAGTTACTCAAGCTCATCTGCAAGCTTTTTACAGATCAAGAGCGCAAGTATGAATGGTCGTGAGTACGAAGTTGGTACATCGGCGGCTGGGCAAGCAGTCCTTCGCTGACATCCGGTAACATGAGGCCGGCTCACGATACGATGGCTATCATCGGCCTGTAATCGGGCGTCACAAGACGCCGGAGCTGATTCAAGATCCCAGCCCCCGGTGTTTGCGGGGAAATGTAACACACGCGCCGCACGGCGGGGAAGCTGCATGTAAAGATATCGGCTGGGTGCCCGTCGAGCACCCCGCTCGGAGATCCGCCCCGTCCGATCTCGGCATCACGCACGGAATGACATCGATCTTAGACGTGATTGGTCAATGGCACTCGACGACAGTCGGGAGCATGGCCGGCATTATTGCTATCAAATAGAGCTCTCGGACGGCGACAGTATGGGAGGTGGTATATCTTCAGTATCCCAATCAGTTTCAGAGGAACGGCTTGTCGTACTTGCGAATCATCCTTAGTCCGGTATCACAAACCTTTTCGCCCCCTCACCGCGAACCTCATACATTTTATATCATATACCCGACAATGCAAGTCGCCAGCGTCATCGCAAGACCCGCGCGGTCTATGAGGGGTGCCCTCCGTCCTTTCGCAGTTCCCGTCGGCCTGCAACAAACAAGAACTAAGGCCACCGTGCCATTTAGACTACCAGACCCCAGAAATGAGCCTAACGTAAGTTTCCCACTCGCCCAAAGCAATACCTGAGCAAACAGCTGACAATCGACGCAGCCTGAATACAGGAAAGGCTCGCCTGAGCGCGCCAAGTTGGAGGAGGCCCTGAACAAGCTCAAGTCTGAACTCCCCGCACGCAGCGACCTTTTCTACAATGGCCAGGTTCACTCCGCCTCCAAGTCTTTCGACACCGTTATGCCTCACGCGCACGGCAAGAAGTTCTCCAACTTCCCTCTCGCGTCCAAGGAGCAGGTTGCTGCCGCTATCGACTCCGCGCTGGAGGCTAAGAAGAGCTGGGAGAACACACCTTTCGTCGACAGGGCGGCGATCTTCCTGAAGGCCGCCGAGCTGGTCGTCACCAAGTACAGATATGAGCTTATTGCCGCTACTATGCTCGGCCAGGGCAAGAACATGTGGCAGGGAGAGATCGACGCGGCTGCGGAGTTGGCCGACTTCTTCAGACTTAACTGCAACTTTGCTGCTGAGATTTTGGAGAAGCAGCCTGAGCGTGGATCTGACGGCATGTGGAGGTAGGCGACTACGAACACATGAACCTCTTCTGGCTGCCATAACTAACTCATAATTAGTCGTCTGGAGTGGCGCCCTCTTGAGGGTTTTGTCTACGCCGTTTCCCCCTTTAACTTCACCGCTATCGGTGGCAACCTGATTTCCGGTCCCGCGCTCTTGGGTAACGTCGTGCTCTGGAAGCCTTCGCCCAGCAACATCTACGCCAGCCAACTTGTCTATAACATTCTCCTCGAGGCCGGTCTCCCTCCCAACGTTATCCAGTTCGTCCCCGGTGACGCCGAGGAGGTCACCGATGTCGTCCTCAAGCACCGCGAGTTCGCCGGCCTGAACTTCGTCGGCTCCTCTGACGTCTTCCGCTCCTTGTACGCCAAGATCGGCGAGGGTATCGGCAACAAGACTTACCGCGACTTCCCCAAGATCGTCGGCGAGACCAGCGGCAAGAACTTCCACCTCATCCACCCCTCCGCCGACATCGACAGCGCCGCCCTCCACACCCTCCGCGGCGCCTTCGAGTACCAGGGCCAGAAGTGCTCTGCCACATCCCGCGTCTACATCCCCCAGTCCCGCGCCGACGAGTTCCTGTCCAAGTTGACCGAGAACGTCAAGAAGATCACAATCGGCAGCCCCGACGGCAACCTCAACGCCTTCATGGGCCCCGTCATCCACGACCGCTCTTTCGAGAAGATCAAGCGCATCATCGACGAGAGCAACAAGGACCCCTCTCTGAAGCTGCTCGTCGGCGGCACCTACGACGGCTCCAACGGATACTACGTCAACCCGACCGTCTACCTCGCCGACTCCCCCGAGCACCGTCTCTTCAACGAGGAGATCTTCGGCCCCGTCCTGGCCGTCAACATCTACCCCGACGCCGAGTGGTCCTCCACTCTGAAGAAGGTTGACCAGGGTGGCGGCGGCTTCGCCCTCACCGGCGCCGTGTTCGCCAAGGACCGCACCGCCATCCGCGAGGCGGAGGACACCCTGCGCTACTCTGCAGGCAACTTCTACATCAGTAAGTCCAACCTTCCCATCTTTGACTGCCTTCCTCCAGGTGTTAACGCATTTCTTCTCCAGACTGCAAGACCACCGCCGCCCTCATCGGCCAACAGTCCTTCGGCGGTGCCCGTAGCTCCGGAACCAACGACAAGGCCGGCAGTGCTGACGTCATGAGACGCTTCACGAGCCCGAGGTTGATCAAGGAGGAGTTCTTCCCCCTGACCGACTTCGAGTACCCCAGCAACAAATAAAAATCGCGCACGGGTGGTTGAAAAAAATGGCGTGACGGGGCCTGGTGGCATGTGCATTCGGGATAGGCGAAATATGTAATTTAGAGAGTTATTCAGTAGTCCAATGACATTGATGATTACCGACCCATCACAAGCATCACCCTCGAGTTTCATAATGCTCCATTCTCCAAGTTTCAACTGGGCTGATGCGACTGTTGACTTACTTAGTTGGGCGCTGTGCAGAGCAGGGTAAACACGCTGTAGTCAGCCAAATTGTCATTGGCAGCACGTTTATGCCGGAGAGTCATGTAAACTACGGATCAAAATAGGCCGCGATTATGCGTTAGTTAAGCCTTATTGGGCGACAGGGACCACACCAACAGATGCAGCCTTCGTTTGCTGAAGAATTTCCTCCGGAATGTTCGTCTCTATTGCCTGGTAATTGCTGTCTTCTGCAAAAGACCACGCGGACCGAACTCTGCCATCGCTTGTCTCCGGACTCAACAGTACGTACCGTGATCCCATCTCCAGGCAAACACCTGGTCATCGTGTCTGGGGTCTGGGGAAGAGGGCCTGCCTTGGACGACGAGAACACGGGTGAGGGTCCCGATGCCGATACTCCAGCCCCACATCGGCCCGTTCAGCCAATGGCGATGATTTCAAAAAGTCGGAAGTGCTTCCGACTGTGTTCATGACGATTGTGAAGATATGCGGTTGAGCACCCGTCTCGAGCAACCGGTTCGATAAGCGTGGTCTCGACCGCCACATGGGAGACCAGCCGACGTGGTCATCGTCGTAAGATCACGTTGGCCCGTCACTCGGTCCCCCGCATTGTCCGGGAATAGCTTCACCGCAACACCGCAACCATGGGTCCGAAGCCGGTCCATTTCCCGAACGGAACCGGCGGTGGACTGAACGGCTTAGACGGCCGCTGGACGTTACATACATCATAAGGAGCAAATTTCACTCGTAGCAAAGATTCCCTTGGAGTCTAGTACATCAGCTTCAACACGCGTCTCTCAGAAATATCACCATGGGTATCAGCAAGTCCGATCCTATCATCATTGTCGGCGCCGGCGCCTTCGGCCTGTCAACGGCCTATCATCTCACCCTGGCGGGATACACGGACATTTCTGTTTACGACAAGCACGAGACGATACCCCCGCAAGACTCTGCCGCCAATGACATCAACAAGATTCTGAGGGCGGAATATGAGGACCCGTTCTACACCGATCTTACCCTCGTAAGTTGCATCCTCCGAAATGAGCTGATACACTAAAAGGCTTACTCTCGGGCAATAGGAAGCTATCAAGGCCTGGAAGACGCCACTTTTTGCGCCGCATTTCCACCAGGTCGGCTTTCTTCACTGTGTCTCGGGTAAGGCCCCTGACAGGGCCATTGAGACGCTCAAGAGATTCCAAAAGGCCGCGGAAATCAACCCGGTCTTGGCTAAGCATGTTATCCCAATCGAAGGTGGCAAGGACATTGAGGAGAACGTCTGGCAGTACAAGGCCGGACACTGTTCCGGGTGGAAGGGCTATCTCAACACGTTTGACGGTTACGTCCATTCTGGGAACGCCCTGATCGCCCTGTACAAGGCGACGCAGGTACGAGGCGTCAAGTACTTCCTCGGCCAGCACGGCGGCGTGAGGGAGATTGTTTACCAGAACACCCCGGGAGGCAGGAAAGCCACCGGTATCAGGACGCAGCAGGGCCGCCATGTACCGGCGAAGCTCGTTATCGTCGCAGTCGGCGCTGCTGCCGCGCGGCTGGTGCCAGAGTGCGGCAAGCAGGTGGTCGCCAAGTCGTGGTCCGTCGCACACGTCCATCTCACTGAAGACGAGACATCCGCCCTGCGTGGCATCCCCGTTACCTATGCCCGCGACTACGGCTTCTACTTCGAGCCTGACCCGAAGACCAACCTCCTCAAGCTGTGCCCCATGGGCGGTGGGTACGTGAACACGGATCCCAAGACCGGTGTCTCACTCCCGCCTTCGCATGCCGAGAGCGCCTTCATGCCCCTGCACGACCAGGAGAAGGTGCGGCAACTGCTCCGAGAGACGCTGCCAGAGCTTGCCGATAGGCCTCTGGTGAAGCAGTCGCTCTGCTGGTTTGCCGACACCAATGACTCGGACTTTATCATCGACTACGTCCCCAAGTCGAGCTCGTCCGTGGTGTTGATGTCTGGTGATTCCGGGCACGCCGCCAAGCTTATCCCCCTGATCGGAGACTGGGTGAAGAACCTGCTCGAGGCCGCGGACGGGAAGCAACCCGTTGACAAATGGCGCTGGAAGGACGTCGGCGGCGATGACGGCAAGTGGGGAGACACTGTCAGCTGGCGTCTCGGAAACACCATGGAGTTTGCAGAGCTGCAGAACCCCAAGGCCTCCAAGTTGTAGAAGATATGTAGTTAATAATAGCATTGTGTACTTTGATACTTCCAACCTGTCAAGCTGAGAATGAGGTGTGATCGCCCGTCTGCTGTTGATGCTGCATATGTACCCGAGCCTCGGGGTCGCCGAGGAGCCGAAACGAGTCGTGGCGTCCGAGGCCCACAGAGGTTGAGCAATCAGGAGGCAGCCGAGAGACAGAAACGGAAGGTCTCGATGGGGTTGGGATACTTTGAGGTGATCCTGTACGTTACGCAAAGTCCCATCCTGCAGACACCATGCATATTGTGTTCTTCATGTGGGAGAGAAAAGTCAAATCGCTGTTGTTCAACCAGACTACCAAATGCTATGCTCGACAATTGTTTGTGACATCCATTCCGTATCCTCGTGCTCTATCGAATTCGCCATATCCAGCAATTGAGTCATGGTCAAGCCGCTATCAAAAGTCATTTCCTCCAGATTCCCCGGCAGCGACGAGGTATAGCTCTCATTCTGAGACAGATCCGTAGCCAACGAGGAGATCACTGTATCGTGAGGGCTCGTGTCGTCAGCTATTTGCTGCTGTTGCTGCTGACATGTCGCCTCATTTGCCGCCGCGCCTGGATCGTCTGCTGCTGGCTGTGGGATTGCTTGCGTCAACTGTTGCAACATGATCTCGAGCTGTTGCAGCTCTGCTTTCTGGAAATTTGCCACCGCATTCCCAGCGGCGATCATTTCATCAAAAACAGCGTACGCCTTTTCAAGCGAGGGAACCACGCCTTCGAAGGCCTGCGGGTCGATTGCGGGTCCCAGCAATAGACTTCCCGTAGAGACGAAGATCGCCTCCAAGTCAAATGGAAGGAAGGTTTCTGGAGGACCGTGTCAGAGAAAAATATAGAAATCCTCAATTGCGATAAAACTCACCCAAAAGACCCTGCGACTGTAGACAGTCGAGGATAGCAATCATTTGCTGGGAAGAGTCCATGCACATTTGTATCAAATTTCGCACCGTCTGAGATGATCCCAGTAGCTCGGTGCATTTACTCTCGGATTCGAATCGGATCTTCAAGAAGCAAAATAGCAACGGTCTTGTGGCAAGGACGATGCACTGGAAAAGAGATTTGGTTAACTTAGGTTATGACCAGCAAATGATTTTTAGAATGACTTGCCTGATGATGTAGTAGGTGTAAATGGGCCGATGTCCTAGAGATGCAACTTGTATCCCTCTCGAGCGGGAGCGCAAAAGACTGTTGAAGGTCATTGGCGACATGTGCCATGCTTTCCAGTACGGTTTTAGTCCCCAACATGAACTTATTGTTGAGTCTACCGTCGCGACCGTACACTTCTGTTGAGTAACTTGGTTAGCCCGACTTCTGATAATTATCGAGTTGGGACCTTACTTCTGTTAATACTGCCGATAACCTCAGACAGCTTTATCCTCATCCGCAAGGCCGCAGTCCGTTGCGATGAACCGGAATATGTTGGCAGTTGGCACTGCACGTAATCATCGTGGATTGAAGGAGGAAGACCGAAGAGGGACGTCATCTCTCGATCTAGAATGTGTGCTGTGTACCAAATCCTTCGACACCTCTCGACGTATGCCTCTCCCAGCACTTGCGTCGGCATGTCTGTGTGCATGCCCTCACCCAAGGCCATGCGTATGGCTTGGCCGATGAAGTTGTGGGACGCATGCCGAAAGTCGACACATTGCATGTACAGTGCAAGGGAGCAAAGAATCTCTGTCGAGAGAGCAGCCTGCTTCAGCAAAACGCTAAGGTCTGGAAGAAGCTGCACAGCTTTGATAAAGTAGTCATGGCCTGGGGGCTTTCGGCTTCTGTTGGCCTTCGTCGTGAATGCCTTTCCAAAGGCGAGTATCAAAAGGAAATGGATGAACCAAAGGTCCGTAGGGTCAGCCCTTGGATTTGGGTCTGAGTAAAAGTGGTAGAGGGATTTCATAAAGGACTCTTCGTCGAAGAGGTGGAACATCTGGCTGCAGTGAAACTTCACTGCGTTGACCAGGTAGATTGCATAGTCCTGCGTTGGCAGGGCCGGCATCTCGGGGCCCTCCCCAATGCGGTAGCCATCCCAATCGAGGGTATAAGCCGCAGCATCGAAGATGAGTGCGCTCGTGGGTAGAGGTGTTTTATTGATGTATTGATGCGTGATGTTGAGGACGCGGCGTGTGAAGGACCAGTTGGATGATGTTCCCAAGTAGACTGCATGGCTGTCAATCACCTGTAAAGTCGATGTGCTTTGGGAATAACTCACATATCCTTCCTGTCGGCGCTGTCATAAACTCCGACTGCCCAGTAGACAATGGGTTGATGAGCGTCGAGGCCACCGGGTCCATGGGCGGCTTGGGGCGGGCGTCCTGCTGCTTCTCAGTGCCTCTCGAAGGTTGGGTTGAGTCTGGACCTTCCGCCCCTGCCATGCTTACATCGCTCTCAGACCCTGCAAGGGAGTTAGTTTGCTCATTTCGGATGAGAAGCCAGAGATAACAGACCACTCTCGACTTTGTCGGCGGCCTGGCCGCCTTCGATCGAGTCCCGCGCCGGCTCATTGGTGCTCTTGCTGCGTTCCCATCGTTCGATCCGCTGCTGTAAGTCGATGATATAACTGGAGCGGCCGTGTAAGTGGGTGTTTAATTCTTCAGCGGACGGTGAGATGAGATTTACCCTCTGGTGACCACTATCCTCTGGTCGCGCTCATCGAATGTGCAGGACTGTTTGCGCTTGCCGCATGCATCGCATGGCTGCGACCCCGAACACTTGATCTTTTGCCTCCGACATCTTACACACCTGTCCAAGAGAGGGTCAGCGGAGCGGCCCAGAAAGTCGGCCGGCAGATGCGCCGAAGAACGCCGAACTCACGCGTTTGAAGATCTTTTCGTAACCTTGTTGCGACCAGTCCCGGGTTCCATTGCGCCGTTCCAATAACACGAGACAGAAAAACCTGTTCCCAAAGAAAGAAAATTCAATCAAACCGAGATATTGATACAGTCTTTGGACACGCGACGGTGGTGCGAGCCTCAAAGGGTGACGTGACGACTATCGTGGAACCAGAAACGCGGGGTAGCGATTCCGTGGTGGAGAACTAATTTTTTTTCCTTCTGCTGGGCACTGACTAGGGGGCTTATCTGCACTAAGTTCCGCATGCTATCTAGTCTCAAAGACTGCGTCGGTGATAAAGCACGATGTGCACTATGTATGTGTTAACTGTCCGGCCGTTATGCCCGATAACGGACGCAGCTAAGAGGTATCAGTTGCCTGCAAGATACCCCTTTGAAGATAACAGTCAATGTTCCTCTTGTCGACGAGCACGACGATGCATCCGGAGGGCCGGTCGTATGTCGGTTTTCGGGGGCTAAAGACACGCACCCATGTTGTCAGAGTGCAGATGTAGCGATAGGTATCTCGCCGACGGTGGAAACAACAAGAGTCTCTGCCAATGAAGCGAAACAACTGACAGACGCCTCGGCCGGTCGAATGCGGGGGAAGAGAACGAACGGCTTCGTTCTCCGTGCTCCGTGTTGGCATCTGCCATGTACATGACAAGTCAGTCTGCCACACTCAAACTAGCGTAGTGTCTCATTAGAGCCGCCGCGGCTCATCCGATATCAGTAGCGAGCCATTACAACCCTCCCAGCACTGCGTTAGTAGAAGGCTAAGAAAGGCCAATCGCGTCTTCCCTTATAGAAGTATCTGTTTATCATATCTAGAGACAGCCCACGCCACTCGCGGAGGCTTTCCTCTGGATGAAAAAAGGCCGCGGACATGTGCTCCTGCACAACAATGCGTGGCGGCCTCTGCATTAGAGTCCGTATTTTTCGCCGACTAATCTGGCGACACTGGTGGCACACGCTCTGGTCGCTTAGACCGGGCAAGGTGGCAGCGCATTCTTCTTTGTACGTAACAGTTTCTCCACGACCACGCCGTCATCTCAAATGTCTCTGCGCTCCCCATGGGGAAGCGGAAAATAAGCGTCACCACTGCATTCAAGTTCACACGTTCCCACCGGTCTCCAGACACGCGGGAAGCATCCGACAGTGACATCAGTGAGTCTGGCGCTTGGGCTAACTGTTGTCATCGTGGTGGTCACGCGGCGGCTCTCCAGACTCATGCGCCGCCGTTGATGCTGTTCGCGGTGGCGCAGAAACGGCGGGCCAGGTTTTTTTTGCGTCGGAGGAGGTCGGAACCGCTTCCGTTGGTACGGGCAGAAGACCGGATCCTCACCCGATGGTGTTTTACTTCGAGACACCCCAGGGAGGGTCCCGCAACAACAGGGATTCGCGCAGAGTGAGACCCTGAGATAGACCAATGCCAGACGAGTCATGGAGCCGCCGATCTCCGCTTTCGACGCACTGCGCCTGGAGAACCGGCTGACCGACCGCCTCATAATTCTTTCGTGGTGAGAAAACGGGTACAGCCGACCCGCAAAAGGCTGCCGGTTCGACCAGGGCAGAGAGGCCAAATAACCCTCTGCTATCTGCGCGTTTTAACGGTTGCCTGCTATCCGTACGCGTTATTGCCGACGGGAGGGATGTAAACTCAGCGCGCGCTGTATCCGTGTTTGCCCACGGAAAACCTCGCTGACCAGGAAGTTTTCGTAATCTGGTCCCGGCTGATCCGTGGACCGTGGGAGTTCCTTGTCATCCGTCAAGGGGTTGAGCTGAAGGGGGCTATCAGATGAATGTCGCCTCAAGTGCCTCCAGTGTGTATGTATTCGTACCTCCAGTAAGAGTTGTGTGTGCGTCGGAACGGGTCCCGACTGCATATTTTATCAAAATTATCGAAGCTTTTGACAATTGCCGGACAAAGGCCGAATGTGCACCACTGCGCGCGACCCTGAAAAGGAAGTGCCATTGCGAGTCATTTCTCCCTAGCATCCTTGAACATCGTCCCGCTGTGACGTATCTCCCAGTCGATGAAGTCCGGGGAAAATATGGGGTTTCTCTCAGAAATAGGTGCGTAATTTACCTCATGCAGTGGGTTATGTCCTATCTGACCTATCTGGTCTTGTCCTCTTGTTGGAGGAACCTGTCTGTCTGATAGAAGCGTGAACCTTGCGTCGCTACCTTGGCACACCATGCCCCTGACGGCATTGGCCTTGAGCTGGGCGAAGCTGAAGAGAAGCGGCTCCAGCGCTAGACCAAATCTTGTTCAAAAGCGCGTCGTTCCCAACTCCAAAACCTCGAACGCTTGGATGTTTGAATTATCCATCTTCTCGCAGTTCGCCTCGAGTCGCTCAATTGTACTGGGCTTTCGATCCCTTGTCGTCTTGATAAACTCATTTTGGTCGCACTCTATCTTTGTTGTCCTCCAAGGTTCACCTCAGCCTTCAATGTCTCACGGCAATTCATTAAACCTCTTCACCTCTTAACCGCCAACATCGGAGATCTCTCCTAGAGATTTGAAAAAACTTCGACAATCGCACCCTCGACGCTTCAAAGTGACTGCTTTTCAAAAGTCTTGAAACATATTCTCCTGCAGTGACTTTGACGTTGTCCTTCGAAATCGAGCACATATCCACACTCCATCGACCGACAATAAAAAACAAAAAAATGGCTACCACCATGCATAAGAGCAAGGAAAGCCACCTCGACGAGTTGGGCCAGGTCTCAACCCAGTCCCAGGTCGGCGTCGTCTACGACGACCCGAACGCTAGCTACGATGCAGTTTTCGGTGAAATCGGTGAAGATGGTCCCAACTACCGCAATGTAAGAAAGATTCGGGAAAAGAGAGACGACGACCCCCGTACAGCGACTAATCTTCCGACCAACAGGTTGGGTGGCTTGGAACAGCCGCTCTCATGATGAAGACCCAGATCGGACTCGGAGTCTTGTCCATCCCGGGAACCTTCCACGTTTTGGGAATCGTGCCGGGCGTGATTGCGTTGTGCCTCGTGTCGGGCGTGACAACCTGGTCCGACTACATTGTCGGAGTCTTCAAGTTGAACCACCCCGATGTGTACAGCATTGACGATGTTGGTCGCAAGCTCTTTGGCCCCATCGGCCGTGAATTTTTCGCCGTGGTGTTCTGTCTCTGTAAGTCACTGCGCGCATTGAAAGCGTTCAAACGTTCAGTCCGCTAATATCCACGACAGACTGGATCTTCGTTGCCGGCTCTGGTATGCTTGGTGCCTCCATTGCGCTCAACTCGGTTTCCACCCACGGTGCCTGCACTGCAATTTTCGTTGCTGTGGCTGCATTTGTTGGTTTCTGCTTTGGTAGCATCCAAACGCTTGGCAAGATCACTTGGTTTGCTTGGATCGGTCTTGTGGCTATTCTCAGCTCAAGTACGCACAACCCCTGAATTAGCAACCCTCCAGAAGCAATCAGCTAACAACTCAAATAGTCTTGACGCTCACCATTGCCGTCGGTATTCAGGACCGTCCTGCGTCAGCCCCTCAGGGCGGTGTCTGGGTCTCTGACTATGTCATCGTTGGCAAGCCGACCTTTGCTGAGGCGTCCTCCGCTCTCTCTACCCTCGTCTTCGCCTTCGCTGGTACTCCTGCGTTCTTCTCCATCGTCTCCGAAATGCGCGAGCCCCGCCACTACTCCCGATCTCTCTTCATCTGCCAGGGTGTTGTTACCGGAACTTACATCGCTATCGGAGTCATCGTCTACTACTTCTGCGGCTCCTACGTTGCTTCCCCGGCTCTTGGATCTGCCGGAACCACGATGAAGAAGGTCTGTTACGGCCTGGCTCTTCCCGGTCTCATTGTGACCACCACTCTCGTCATTCACGTAAGCTTCAAACCATTCCTTGGCGTGCTGCAACACAAACTAACTATTCTCCAGCTCCCCGCCAAGTACGTCTTCATCCGCATGCTCCGCGGCACCAAGCACCTCACTGCCAACACCGCGAAGCACTGGATCACCTGGCTCGGCTGCACCTTCAGCGTCGCCGTCATCGCCTACATCATCGCCAGCTCCATCCCCGTCTTCGACGGCCTGGTCTCGCTCGTCGGCGCCCTCTTCGGCACCCTCCTCTCCTTCCAGCCCATGGGCTGCATGTGGCTCTACGACAACTGGAGCGCCGGCAAGCTCGACAAGAACCCGCGCTGGATCGCCATGGTGTGCTTCAGCGTCTTCGTCGTCGTCAGCGGCTCGTTCCTCATGATCGCCGGCGCCTACGGCTCTATCGTGGGCATCATGGCTACCTACAAGGAGTCTGGAGGCTCCAGCGCGTTCTCTTGCGCTGACAACTCCAACTCCGTGTCGCATTAGAAGGAGTTTTTGTGGTGGTGAAGTTAGATACCAATTTGCATTTATCAAAGTCAATCGTTACCAAAGCAAATGGACCACAGCCTCGTGATCTGCTCTTGTGATATTTTAAGGCGATGCGAGTCACGAACCGCTGTAAAGAGAGGCTGATGACCGCCTGTGGATAAAGGACCGAGTCAGCTTCAGGATGTAGTCCGAATAATCCCGGTGTGCATGTTTACGACTGCTGCCAAGAGTCCCAGCGTCCAAGACGGGTCCACCCGGCACGGCGTGAGCTGTTCAACGGGCGACCTGCATATCGGCGGTCGAAGACGGCAATGATTTTCGCAAATCTCCACACTTGGCCTCGACAATCTTGACCCTTCGCGGGAGTGATCGGGTACCTGCCGGCCATGTCGCATTGTCCGAAACGCCGCGCAAGAGCCGCAGACGCAGATAACAGCCACCTTCGGCCAGATGACAGAGAACAGGATTGGTCGACTTGTTCGGGTCAGACATGCTCGCTGTGACCTTGAGAGATGAGCCAAATGCAGGATATCTTAATACCTTGACATTTCTCAATAAGAAACTTTGTTGTCTAGAACAACACAAGGAACGTAGTAATAAACCCAAATTAAGCTCTGCTTTCCCGCTGACCTCGAAGCCAAGCTCCTCAATCTGTGACAGCTGACAGATGGTGCACTAAAATCATTTCCGATACAAAACAAGCATTACAACTCTCGATCCCGTGTTTCCCAAGCCTTCTCGCCATATTAACCCCCCTCTTTCTGCCCATTTTCCAACAACAGATAGCTTCTTCTCCAATGACCAATACACACTTGAACAACCAAATTGAATGACCGGAGCGATCCACCTCAAGTTCCAACCACCAGAATCTCTCGTTTTCGCCCCTCTTGTCATCCCGGCCGGGCACACGTTGAGCGCGCACTTATTTCCAGACAATGTTCATAGAGCTGTGGGCGTGGCGCAGATCAGGAATATCCGCGGCCGAGAGCGTCATCATTCCTGCGCCGGAAGCCTTGACGATCACCTTGTTGTCGTCCTCGGACCAGCAAGCCCCCTCGTCGATATCCTCGCAGAACTTGTACAGCGTCTTGGTGGGCATGTAGCAGAACATCTTCTCCGCGTACGAGACGAAAGAGTGCCCCACGGCGCCGGCGTTCCGGTCGCAGAGCTCGCTGGCCAGGTGCCCGGGCTGGTGGCTCTTGTAGACCGAGGGGTCCATCGCAATCTGCTCCGCGAGGTCTGGGGAGCTGATCCATCGCCGGGCGAGGCGGGCGTAGCGGTTCCTGTTCCTCTCCTTGACGGCAGCGTCGCCAAAAGTCCCCATGGCAGTGACTGTTGGGAGAGGTTCCGTGACGAGGGTTTCGCTCTGTTCCGTGTCTTCGGTCTCAGTTGCCCACTGTGGATCGAGAAAGGGGCCAGTCGGGGCTTCCGACCCAAGCAACAAAGGGTCTATCGCCCACTTCTGGACTACGTGAGGATACGGCTCAGTGCGAAAGTTAAGAACCGGGTAGTTACGACAGTAGTAATCCATTTTCCGTATAGGGGCTTCGCCGGAACGGAACTCTTTCATCCGAAGCTGCATTCCGCTGACATGTGGTTGCTTGTGATTATCCTTGCCTTTGCCGATCCAGAGGCATTTGCTCACGTCATTCACAGCACTCTTGAGTGGTAGGTCGTGATTGGCGTAGTACCTGTTTCACTCTTAGAAGACTGAAAAACATAATAACGCAAAGACACACCGGGGAGGTAAACAAACCATGGATTTCTCCTACCGGAGATCTTCTCGCAAGGTGCTGCCCAGTTTCCCGGGGCGAATCCAAACTTCCTCTCAACACCTGGTATCTCCACAGTCATGAGCGCAATACAAGTTGGGTCCCTGTTGCCGCTGAGAAGGATGTATGAAGCATGACCCTCGGTTTCAACCCCTACGTTGCAGTGGATAGCACCGGATGGGCACCATGCCGCTCGGTATCTGGAGCCGATATGGTTTCCTCCGTCGCCAAACAAATGAATATCAGGCGTGTCGCCACCAGCGTCCCTCATGGGCGGCTTAGTGGGGTCGAAAGGGTGCGGTCCATCATTAGCAATCCAGAAGTTGATCTTCGTGTAATTCGGCACGTCGTCCGGGTTTTCGCCCGGCGTGAAGCCCGGCAGGACTTTCGGTTTCTCTTGCTGACCCGAAGGCCACCAGCCGAATATGACACCAACATCCTTGACGAAATTAAAGAGGCCCATATAGGCATTGAATGTTTGTAGCCAATTCGGATTATGGGCGGGAGGTTTGCTTGGGGCGGGAGGGGCAGCGTTGAGCCATGCAGTTCCCGGGGTTGTTAAACCCGACACATTGACTGGGATTGATAGATCCGGCACAGTGGATGGGATTGATAGACCCGGCACAGTGGATGGGATTGATAGACCCGGCACAGTGGATGAGACTGATAGACCCGACATGACTTGTCTCCTGTACTGAAGACCGGGGCTGATGAAAAACGGGGTTGAAAAGATTGGCCTGAGCCGACGTAGAAGAGGATTCTCCACGAGGAGCCGGAGAGTGTTTGGCAGGAGCACCTGGCGTGAGTGGCGAATGGTTGATCAATATTTTTTTTTGTCTTCTCGTGTTCAGAGTCTTGCGCGGCTCGTCCAACGACTTTATCAATTCCCAAGCTTTCCTGCCTTCACGTGGTCATTATCGAAAGGGGCGTCACCCGATGTCAAACTCGCATCAGAAGAGTAGTCTGCGTAGTCCCTTTTCGTTTGTCGTCAGACAATTACTAAGCACCCAGTATAGCTAGGGACTACAAGGCTAGTGAACCAAGACTTTCGATATATTGATATTGTGCATCATGTTGACATGTTGGAGGAGCGTCGGCGTTCAATATTGAGCGGTGCCGACGGAAGTGTGGCCGACAAGGTGCGATTCAGATCAACAGCAATGGCAGCCAGGCCCCTGATCTTTGGAACTACCGAAAACTTTAGGTAGGTCTGAATCTTCGCTGAGCCTTCCCCGGGATAAGCCGTGCATAGTGGCTGCGTGTACTGCACGGCACGTGTATTGAAGATGGGGATATTCTCGTCTCCCTGGTCCCGGAATATCAAAAGCATCAGATGAACCCTTGGCTTTGGCCAGAACATCATCCTTGCCATGATATGGTCCCGCATGCACCCCAAAAGCCTCGAATAGCGTGGAGAGCTCCCCAGTGGAGATGGTCCTCCGCATTTCGACGTCGGCAATTCTGGGGGCAGGGGAATGCACTCAAGGTGTCGTCGAACAAAAGCCGGAATGGCGTTGTGCTGGTCCAAAACGTCTCTGGATGGATAGATTCGGCACAGCGTCTTGTTGTGGATGGCACAGGGGCCAAATTTCTCTTGCCATTCTTCCGGAACACGGATGAATCCAGCACCCAAAAACAACCAAATTGTACTTCGTCTGCAATCCGGGCTCATCCCCTGACGAACAGACGAAAATATCTTCCGCCCCTCCATGAGTGCCTGCGGCAATGCCCACCATCTGTCCCGTTACCTTAAACATAATCGGGCTGCATGGCTCCATATAAGCTCTCGCCTCGGTTCAAAAATAGAGGGCACTCAGCAATGGTCGTCTCAATTGCTCTATTGGACGAAGAATAAAACATTGACTCGGTAGAGCCTAACCCCGTTTCCTGAAGGGATGCATGGCTTCGCGAGATCTTCACTTTACTCGGCCCCGGCCACTTGGCTCTGACAATGCGCGAAGCGCTTGCGGACTTCACCGCGCTTTACGACGGCTAGTTCCAGATGCATTCTGTACGACACGGCATCGCGTCCAGAAACCCTGGTTCCCTCCCGTGGATTTCTCTTGTAGACGGGCTGTGCCAAAAGGTGTGTGACACAGTGTGTAGGCTCACAGAGGCCAACTAAATTTCGGAGTCAAAAGATGAATTGCCGGAATCCTTTTGCCTCCCTTCTGAGTAATGCGTGACCTGGTTTCTATGTATAACCAATCTGCTCTTCCGTTGCTTTCTCCCTCCTTCTAGCGTCTTCTGGAAGGGTCTTGACAGACTGCGCGATATGCCTGAACGAGCCTTGGTTTGTCAACACCTTCATGAGTACCAGTCTGCGCCGTCCCCATCGTCCTCATCGTCCATGTCTTCCCCGCTACTACTAGTGATCCACGGCGACACATCAAGAGGCAGCCCAGTTGATGGGGCAGTGGGGGCCAACAAAGTGATGTCAAACGTGAGCACGTTGCACTGTCCAGATTTGTAGACTTTCGACACAATACATTGACGATGTAAAGGAACTTGAAGGTCGTTGAAGTTGAAGTTGCAATCTCTGCTGGTTAAGGAGACCGTAGAGGTATTCACACCATATGGAAAATATCACAGACCCATCTCATCCCACGCGCTACGATGATGTCGATCTTTATGTAACCCACAGGTGGCCATAGAGGTTTTCTCTGTGAGCCATGATGACCCTGGGATATTCCCCAGCCAGAGTCGAACAGCGGTCTAAAACATGTGTCCACAGCCGACAAACTGCGGAAAGAAATCAGAAGGGAAGAAGGAGAGAGGGAGCTGCTTATGCAAGTCGACTCGGTCCCCCATTACACCCCCATAGTTTGGCCGCATAGGTCGTCTCCAGCCCAGTCCAGTCCGGCCCTTGGTGTCAGAGGCACACAGCGACGGTAGACCAGCAGGCCAGAATGTACCTATGAAAGGTTGGAAGGAAAAGGACGAATGGAAATTGAGGGTTGTTGAAGATCGAGTTGCTGTTGTCGCTAAGATGCTAGGCATTCAAGCTGCAGATCTGGACGATATATGAGGCAAAGACGACAAGGGGTGACAGAGGTGAAAGGAGACGAGAGGGGACGACAGGAACGACAAGGATGCTGGGAACCGTGGAGGACGGTGCCGGCTAGTAATCGTGGCGGATATCGATAGACTGGGGAGGCGTGACGGAAGTGCGGCGATGATTGTTGAGGGCTGGGGAGAGGACGAAAGGTTGAACTGATCTGGACGATACTAGGTAAAGACGATAGGGGACGACAGAGACGAATGGACGGGTGGAGAGAACAATGAGCATCATGTCAACAAAACTTAGCTCAAAGTAGGCATTGTATCTGAAGCTAGGGGCTACATGAAAGCTACTGTAATCACAGCCTGGATATCAGGGGCTGCCGATGAAAAAGGATCTGGGCGACGGAGTCCTGTCAATCTCCCTGGCTGTCCACGAATTCAGATGAAATCAAAAAGAGCCTTGCTGTGCGGAATAAAAGTACATTACTGGGTGTGTCAAAATATCATCGCCTCCCCACGCGCCTAGATGCACCTGGCCTTCTGCCTGCTCTTGACCGCCTCTCTCCTGCAGGAACAAAATCCTCAAGGTTGCTCGGATGAAACCGGCAGTGTGGGCTGTGTATGCTGTTATCCTCCAACAAGATGCGCCTGTGGTCTGCCCCGCACTCGTAGCAGAACTCATGCTTGCAGCGTGAACCTGGGAATAGGTCATCCGGGTTAGACATTATTCTATCCGTCTCTAGTGCTTGGGGGCGCATCGTCACGTCAAATAGTCGCAAAGCCACGACATCGGACGTTGTGGCCGCGCTGCCAGACGGTGTAGCATCCCCAGCAGAACTGGAAGCGGCACTTGATGCCTGCGAATTTTATTGGCTTCAGTATGGAGGGCGCCTCAGGGGCTGGCGTGAAGAAGGATGAAAAAGGGTGCTAGGATCATGGAGAAGAATCAAGTGTACTTACAAGTCATGTGCGAACTGGCGTATCAGGGTTAGCATGTGTCTTCTAGTTAAGCACGGGATCACTCACCATCCTGCGTTCTTTTCTATCGCCCACCCACAACCGGGGCAAGGCTTCGTCGTCCTACTCACAGTGACCTTGCTTTGGTCCTCTTCTTCTTTGCGCCGGGCCGCGACCTTTCGTGCCAGTGCCGTGGCTCTTAATGCCCTCTCTCGCTCGGCCCGCTCTCGTGCTTCCTGCTCTTGAATCTCTGCCTGTTGTTCAGCCATGAGACCCTGAGCCATGGCGCGGTCGGCGTCTTCCTGGATACGCTTTGCAGCATCCATCTGCTCGTGCTCCATTTCAATCCTCGATCGAAAGTTCTCGGGATCGCGAAGCAGCGAGTCATACTCCTCGCATGTCAGGTTCTCGTGCCACGTAACGTTATGAGTAAAGCAAGACCTCTGGCCGCAGTGCAGGCAGGAAACGATCGGCTGCTCGGTGCCCGTGTCGTGAAGCTGACCGGAGCCGCAGTTAGCGGTGCACCAGATGAAATTCTCAGCTTCAGCCATGGCTGCGCGTAGAGCCAATGCTTCGTATCTATGGACTCGTCAGTTTGGCTCCGTCAGGGTGTCTCAGGCGTGGCCTACCGGGCAAACGTTTCCTCGTCTGCGTACTTCTGGATGTCGACGTATTCGAGGAGCTCTCGACACTCGGGACATCGGATCTCGGTCCAGAGTTTGCTATTCAGGTCTGATCTGATTGACATTTGGAGACATTCCAGGCATGCCTCTGGTGGGTGAGTACACATCGAAGTAACGCTAAGAATCGGGAAATCCGACGCCTCTCTAGTCTCCGCGCAGATAGGACACTCTCTTGATCCGCCCAGGTCATTCGCTGGTAGCCTTTGCCTCGTAACTACAACGTCTGTCGTGTCGGCGGCTCTCTGGTAGCGCTGACCGAAACTGTACTGGGTTAGCAGAAATATCAAGCAAGACTGGACACCCTTCAACCGGCATGGGGCTCATCACTTTCTGGCCAAAAGGGCAGGGCAGGGGGTGATGGATGGAAGCATAAACCATGAATAGGCTTACCTGAAATCGTCGGCAGCGAGATCTGTCGAGCGGGATCCAGTGGCGACGTCATGGGTGCGCAGAAAAGCGACCGTCATCGCCTGCTCCTTCTGCTCGAGGAGGGCGATGTACGGGTTGTTTGTTCCCAGAAGCGAGGCCGATCTGGGGCGGATGGGAGGAGACATCATTGGGGGCGTGCTTGCAGCGGTGCTGTTGCTGCCGCCAGTTGTTTGGGGAGAGAAAGGTGCGGGATCGAAGCCATCTAGGATGGATGCCGCTGTCGGTCGATAGCCTCTTTGAGGAGTAGAAGACGACGAAGATGCTACCGCGAGGTCCCTGACCGCGGCCGTCGTCTTTGGTGGTGGTTGAGGAAAGTCGAAGTCGGCCATGATGTCAGCGCTAATGGTACCATAGGAGAAAGCTCTCTGCGAGGCTTCAGAGGCGATAACCGACGACGTTGCTTGGTCGTCGACATCTTGCCGTGGTGGAGTTGGCTGCTGTTCCTCCTGCTGGTCTCTGTTCCCCATCATCACTGCCCAGTCGTATAGAGGGGGCGGATCGAGGACATCTTCGACAAAGCTGTCCAAGTGAGAGGGGTTCGGGTGCGCGTAGTAGCTGGGCGGCAGCCCTGCGTCTTGCGTGGCAGACATTCTCGTCACGGGAGTAGAATCAACGTAAGGGACATATCTCGGGGCTGGCGCCCTTTCTGCAACCACTGGCCGAGTCTGATTGTTGTTCGTTGCTCGCGGGTTTTCGTCTCCTCGACGTCTAGTTGCGCTGGTGTTTGTGTCGGTGGTGAAGTCTCCAGGTGGAAGATTCACGGCGGGAGAAGTTATCGTGGAATCTGTCGACGCCGCAGCTGTTGTTGCCAAGACTGGCTCTCGAAACAGACGAGATGCGTGAAACTCTTCGAGAGATCCTTGATCGGATCCATTGGCTGATCTCTCTCCCCTGGAGGGCAATGGCCCGTTGGACGACGTAGAGGACACTCTCTGTCGCGACGAATCGTCTGTGATGCCAGGATGCTGCTGGAACGAATAGCGCAATATTTGTGGGGGTGACGGAAACATGGTGGGAATGTGGCAGCAGGTTCCTGGGATGATCCTACTCGATGCTTGAAGGCGTCACTCGGGCCCTCAACCTTGCATCACCGTCCGAGCATGTAGTTGATGCAGACGGGCCACAAGGCAGAGTACCTTGTTACTGGTCGTGCTTGGATGGTGTTGAAGCCAACGGTTGGTCTGAAGGAGGGACGACGTATAAGTAAGGTGGCAAAGCAATAGGTAAATCTGGGCAATTCTAGGAGGTTAGCGATGTTCGAAGTGTGCTCTTCTTGCCTACCTTATTCAACGGCCGATGGAGTTTGCGATTAGCAGACGCCGGGCCGTTGCGCGTCTGCAAGGTTGACTGTCAACTGGCCCCTCTTCAGCGGGCAGGTTCTCTTCAGCAGGCACTTTTGCTGTATTGAGATGCAGCGGAAACTTTTGGTGGCTGAAAGACGACGGCGGGCGCATAGCAAACGAACCATAAAAGGCATCAGATGAAGCTGTTTGGGGCAACCTTGACGGTAAAAGCAGTTCCAATTCTGAGTCCAAGTGGTTCATGGCCTGGCAAGTGGCACTGGACGTGCCTTCCGCACTGTTCTGATGTCGCAGGTGCCTGCCCCTGCCCGTTTGGGGGACCGACCTTTCAGGCGGCTTCCGCAGGTACCGGGCACCTTCCACGAGAACCCCGCCACTTGGGCGCCACAGTGAGGGGTTCGTTCGGTGTGTCCATCCGCTGTAGCTTATCTGTTAGCGCCCGCCCCTTGCCTGGAAGGCCTTACAACCCAGGAAAGCCTGAGCTGGGGCTATGACAAGCACAATTTACACTTTGGAGTAAGGTATTCATTTCAGATACCTTACATAGGTACGTTATGTCATTTGGGTTGCCGCTGGAGTCTAGAACACCAAGCGACCAAGCCAAAGTACTGATACATCATGCACATCGCAGGCCTCAGTGAAGGGTGGGCGAGAGGGCGAGAGCGAGCTTCGTTGGACCACCATCTACCAGCTCCATTTCATTCCACTAAACGCCCAGCTGAGCAAACAGAGCAGCGCAAAATGGTATTATCTGATGACACGATTTTCATTTGAAAGAGCCCGTCTAATCCTCGTCAGGAGCACCCTCGGCTCTGGCCATGGCTACTCCATTGGCTTCCGCTGGGTATATCTCAAGCACCAACACCGATGGGAAATGTCCAGCCTTATGTCTTCCCTTCTGCAAACGCCCTCAAATCGAAGCTCAATCCAGTGAATATGGGACTCCCAATTCATTCAATGACTGCCTGCGATGCATCTAGCCTGGCCAACGGAAAGTTGCCCATCCACCTGCCTCCGCCTTCTCGCGCTCGTTTCTGGCAGTGTATAGGTGGTTGAGTAGCGTTTGATCCCCATCTCGAATGAACGCCTCCTTCTTGTCTTGGAGACCCCATGCCACCAACATTTGTTGACGCCGGACAATCTGAGGCTCTCTGATAGAATCCTTGCGCCCAATCTGACGCATGTAGAGTGCAGGGGTGATCGTGCAGACGTTGAGGAGGCGGTGGTAGAGCTCCTTTTTGGAAGGAGGCGGGTCCATCTTGGACATGCTGAACGCCTTGCGGTTCTGCAGAATGTTCTTGCAGTCCAGGTCTGACACGTTGTCGAGAAAGTCCGTGGATGTCTGGAACTCGCCTTCGGATCCCCACAGGATGTACGGATTGATGTCAAAGTAGAAGTGGTGGGTCGAAATCTGAATCTTCTCGTAGAGTTGCATGGCAGGCCGGACGCAGTTCTCTTCAAAGTTCTTGTAGAATATGTCGAGCTGGTCCTTTTTGCAGAGGATTTTGAAAATGCCTGCAAGCTCAATCGTCATCTCACGCATCCTCTTTTCTCGCACGCCTCTGAATTCGCGAGAGCTCACGATGGCATTGTAGGCCTCCGCGGTCCATGTCCGAATGGCGAATAGATCTGGCGATTTGGTCAGCTACACGAATGGTTATTACATCGTTAAATCTCTCACCTCGCTTGGGCTCGACAGTGTTCTGCAGCGCCATCTCTATGAAGCTGAGAGACTCCACAAATGACGCGCAGGAGCCGTACAGAATCTTTTGGAAAATGCTGTCGTTGAGGAATCTCATAATGATGGAAATGATCACATCCTCATCTGTTTCGGGGAACATTGTGCCGTGGACTAGATCCGCGTGGGTTTGGATTGCGTGCTTCAGCTTGTGCGCCTCAGTCGGCCGCTTGCGCGAGTTGGTTAGGAGTTCATCGACGCCTTTGGCATGATTGTCGAGGAGAGGTGCCATGAACTTGGCAACCCAATCGGTGATGCCCTCAACGAGATCGTCGTATTGCTGCCATTTTGTCAGACTGGTGAGTTTACGGAAAGGGTTGGGATTCACCTACGCGACCAACCTCCTCCGGCGTCAGCTCCTTGCGATACGGCTGCAGGCTGAAGATGTGCGACTGGGCGTCCCTCAACTGCTCTTTTAGGGCCGAATTCTCCGTCTTGAGCTCATTGACACTTGAGTACAGCGAATTGATATCTCTCTCCGCGTCCGTAAGCTCGGGAGCCTTGACGCTCTTAATCTCTTGAATCCTCTTCTCCATTCTGTCTGCTCTTTCCTCGGCGATCTCTGCTTGAGCTTTCGAGGACCTGAGCTTCTGGCGTAGGTCGTCGAGATCGCGGTGCAAACGCAGCTCCAAGACCGAGGCAGGAACGTTCTCGTCACACCGAGCTTGCAGAACCGAGTCCTGCGACGAGGTATCTCTTGTAGATTGCGAATTGTCAGTTTCGAAGTTGATCAAGTCTTCGCACTCGAGAAAGGAGGCCGAGGTGGTGGTTGACGGGGGTGACAGCGCGCGCTGGGGGGGAGGAATGTTGGCATTGGCAAAACGAGTGGCAACGAGACCTTTGGGCAGAGCTTGTCTTGGTCCCTTGCTCTGACCTCCGTTTTCGAGAACGGTGGCAGGCATCTCAACCTTTGTGAATCCCATGGCGTCGGACTCTGAGCTGAGAGATGGGCTCGGAGGCTCTGTGTTGACGGATGGCGGGTTCTTGAGGGCTGAGCTGTAGGTAGGTTTGATACCCTCGAGTGGAATGGAAGCAGAGTCAGCTTC
Organism: Colletotrichum sp. SAR 10_66; assembly: GCA_028639655.1. Taxonomy (NCBI): domain Eukaryota; kingdom Fungi; phylum Ascomycota; class Sordariomycetes; order Glomerellales; family Glomerellaceae; genus Colletotrichum; species Colletotrichum sp. SAR 10_66. The sequence continues at coordinate 170,991 of JAQIUS010000039.1, read as the reverse complement.
AATGGGCTTCTTGTCCGGGACCGGGGGGGTCTGGTTGTCGCGATGATGCGGGAGGATCGGGTCCAGTTGTTTGAGGTCGTCCATGATGTCGACCGGGGATGCTGGGCGGCGGAAACAACGGAGGGGGTGTTTGGACGAAAGATCTAAGGCCCGAAATCGCATTTGGGGTTGGGAGGAAAGTGCGCCAAGATAAGATGAAGTGCAGGAAGTCTGCCTAGGCTGGCAGCAGTGCGGGTAGGCTGGAAGCTGCTGGCGCTTCACGACTGCCATTCTTTCACGTTCGGTGAGAGAAATGATTCAAAGGAAGGAACAACAGACAAGCCGAATGCAAACTTCCGTTTGGCACCTCATTTACCATAGCTACGTATCGTTATTATCCACCTCTCAGGGTCGCTCCTGCCGCCGACAGGACATCGTTGAGGGAAGCTGCTCTCGGTGCTTCCATTGAGGCACACCTTGGTGGGGCGAGGAGAAGCGTTTGAAGGCAGTGTCGGCGACACTGTGCACTGGCGCCATATGGCCCCTCGACAGCCCGGTATTATTCGTACTGATACAAAGGAATGCAGAGCTGAAATTCGTTTAATGCGTGTCCGCCTATCCGTTTTCTCCTGTCTGCCAATGGCATAATTCGACGACGTTGGACATGCATCAAACACCCTGAGCTACGGAGCTTCAAGCTAGCACGGGCTTCCCGCAACATGCCTTACTGCTTACGGACAGGTTCGCGCCTGATCCAGAATCAGCCCTGCACTGAGTGAACCCCGCTATGCTACCTATCCCCGTGGCGATCACCAATCCTTGCAGCAACCCTTCTCTTCTCGCAAACAGTGAGTAGCCTGGTCACCAAATGTCATTGAGGTGAGTCCATGACAGAGCAGTAGACTTATTTAGCGAGAGCATGCTTTAGAGCGGCAATCAACATTCGTATCCCCGGATTTCCTCAATCTTGTCGGCGGAGGCCGACGCAGCGTGAGCCTTGAAGGTAAGCCGTACTGCGTTGAAGTGGACAAGGATCAAGCCTGCTTGAGCAGCTTGTCCTGGGGTAGTGGGGTTCTGGAGAACTGCCCCCGGTACGTACCGAACATCCAGCTTGCATTCTCCAGTGTCCGGGTCGAAAGCCTAAGCATACGGTTGTCGGGCGGCACTAGCGTCTTGTCTTCGGCGTGTGACTTGACCTTCCATTGTCGATAACTCGTCCAGATCGATAAGCTACTTATGGGGGCCTCATTACTAGCCACCGCACCGCCTGATCTCGGTGTCCTGGCCACGTTCGCCATAATGAGCTTTGGTTCGTTGAAACAAGACGAGATGCTTCAGTGCCACCTACCTACCTTAAGGTAAGGTAAGTGGAAGGCTCTCTCCAGCCCCACGTCCATGTCACGGAACCGTCCGGTCATGGCAAGAACCCAGGGCCACTGATGTCCCTGCCCTCCCAGGTCCTTCCTTCCACATCTGCTTCGACCAGGAAGGCGGCTTGGAAGGCGCCTTCCATGCAAAATGCTAGCTGTTTCTGCCTTGCCTGCTAGCCAGTCTCACATGTACCGAGTACCTTATCTGAGGCTTCAATTCTTCCAAAAATGTACCTGCTTGAAGAAGTCCAGCTTATGCCTCCTGCTGGTCACGCCGCTTGCTTATCCCCACCAGAGCTTCTTCTCTCTTTTTCGAGGCAGATTTCCATGACCTTGCGGACTTTCAACCTGACAACCTTTGCTCTTTCAAACAGTCGAGTTTGTTCTCACTCGGACATCACCGGCGCCTCTTCATCCTCGCTCCGCAGTCCATACTGGTCACACTCGCAAGATTCCACATCTTTCGAGCGCCTCCCGGGTGCATCTCGCTAACTAAGGCACACCAGTCCTTCAGCCACCAAAACGAGGCCCTCTCTTCTGGGTCTTGGAACGTGGCAATTTCTTAGCCGGCCGCTTCTGCCTGCCTTTCTGCATATTTCATTTGCCATATCGCTGGTTCCGCACCGTTCCTCATCTCCACGATACCCCATTTCTTTCCTGTCTTTGTGATACCCAACAACAACGCGCACCACCATGGTCGACACATTCGACAAGCTCGCTATCAGCGAGCGCAAGATCATCGTCGGCATCGACTTCGGCACCACCTATTCCGGCGTCGCCTGGGCGGAGACACAGCGCGCCGATCGACGGACGGCCATCACTACCTGGCCCATCAGCAAGACGGTCCGCGAGGGCGAATCCTCAGACAAGGTCCCCACCAAGCTCAGATATGCCGGCGACGAGATCCAATGGGGCTTTTCCATTCCCATCACTGCGCCTCAAGATGAAGTTGTCGAGTGGTTCAAGCTGTAAGTCAACTGGTTTTGGAGACGTTGAAACTCGTCAGCAGGCTGTGCTAATTCTTTGCAGCGATCTTGACCCCTCCCTCCAGAGCATGGGACAGGCCGTCTCTTCGGAGGCTAGGGGTGGTCGAAACGTCGACAAACTAGTCACTGACTACATATCTGCTCTTGGCGAGCACCTCATGTATACATTGCGGGAGAAGCTTGGCGAACAGGTCGTCACAACAACCCCCCTCGAGTTCGTTGTCACTGTCCCCGCCATTTGGTCCGATCTGGCCAAGGAGAAGACGAAGCAAGCGTGCCAGAAGGCCTCGGGTCTGTCCAGCTCCAAGTCACCCATCCACCTCGTCTCTGAGCCCGAAGCGGCAGCCATCTACGCCCTGCACGGCCTCGACCCTCACGGGCTCAAGGTCGGCGACACTGTTGTGGTAGTCGACGCTGGCGGTGGTACGGTGGACTTGATCTCCTACACAATCACCGGCCTGAAGCCTATCCTGGAGGTCCAAGAGGCTGCTCCAGGATCGGGTGCGTTGTGTGGCTCAACCTTCCTGAATATGCGCTTCGCGAAGTTTCTCAAGGCGAAGCTGGGCAAGGAAGAGGGCTTCGACGACGAGGTGATGGCAGAGGCCATGGAGCAGTTCGAGAAGAAGGTATGCTTTTTTTCTCTGCTAGAGCAGCTGATACTAACAGCATGCAGGTCAAGCGTCAGTTCACACTGGGTGCCGCCCCAGACGAAACCTATACGATCCCCGTCGGCGGTCTCAACAACAACCGAGAGCTTGGGATCAACCGTGGTCGTTTCGCCTTGAAGGCCTCTGACCTGCAGACCATCTTTGAGCCCGTGGTTCTCGAGTGTATCAAGTTGGTGAAGGACCAGATCACAACCAGCGGCGTACCCATCCGGGCCGTGCTTCTGGTCGGTGGTTTCGGCGCCTCCAATTACCTCAAGGAACGCTTGCGCAACGCTATCGACAGGAGCATTCAGATTATGCAACCTCCAAACGCCTGGCAAGCTGTCGTCCAAGGTGCCGTCATGAAGGGACTTGCCCAAGTATCTCCCGATCGTCTTACTCAGGTCAGAGTTCAGAACCGTAAGGCCCGCAAGCACTACGGAACCGAATGGCGCACTAAGTACGACCCCAAAATCCATGGCCATGTCGAAAGCAAGCGTCACTGGTGCGGTCTTGATGGCTGCTACAAAGTGTACACAATGGAATGGTTCATCCAGCGCGGAGACAATGTCTCAGAGAATGAGCCGTTCTACACCTCTTTCGTGTGGACTGGTCTCGTCAGCCAGGGCCGCATCAAGAAGATCAAGATGGATATCTACGCCGATCGCACACCTCGAACGGCTCCTGTGGCCCGCGACGATAACGTCTCCATGCTAGTGCATGTCGAGGCTGACGTCAGTCATATCCCGGAGAACATGCTCGCACGTCGCCAGGGGTCTGATGGACAGTGGTATTACGAGCTGAGCTGCAAGATCGAGGCGATGTATCTGTCCGCCTCGACAACCTACACACTACTGTACAACAGTAAGTCTCGCTTGCCCTTAACACTTGACACACGATCACTAATAGTCCGCAGACTCTCGTTACAACACAGTCACTGCGGAATATGTTTGATTGCTTGGAGACGGATGCTATGCTGGAACTGAAAATGGGTTGTAGTGCGGCAGAGGGCGTAATTCGTAATCAGCAAGTGGGGTCCTCTATGTCTTCTGTATGACGCAGAGAGACTCTGGTGAAGTACTTCTCTCTCTGGCACCATAACACATAGCCATAGTGGAATGAAATTGTCAATTTTCATGGTGATTCTTATGTGAAGCTGTGCTGCTCGACCTGTTTTTCTGTGTGTGTTTTCGTTCCAAGACATTAACTCGAACCACAACGGCATCGTTCAAGGACACTGTCACTCACAACCCTTGAAAACCCCATAACAAGAACATCAAAAAAGTCAAGAACCATGTCCTTAATCATTTTCATCATACGTACGAATACTGAATGTTCCATGCCGCTGGTGATTGGCTTCAAGGAGAGTGTGGTCCTTTTATCCCCCGTCACTGGTAAGACTCAGACCGTCGAAAGCTTTCAATATCAAGTATTTTCTCATCTGACTGGCGTCTGGGCAGCTGTCACACCCACATTCCCCGGTCAGAGCAAGACTCAAACATTCACAACGCTTCAAGTCTGGGCATATTGCGATATCCGTAAACTGAGACGTCTGCCCACCCCGCCGCCAATCCGTGGACGCTCGAACCTGGGGCAGCAGGGTGGCGTGACCTCGGTGTTTACCTTCTACAATAGGTGCTGTTGAGGATCCTAGACCTGTGAGGACACACACGTTTTCTTTTCAGAATTGAGATCTCTGCTTGAGAGGCTGCCGTGGCCATTGGTGCGAATAGTAAGCTGGAATGAGGAACTAAACACGCGGAGGGGGCCAAAGGTTGATCTGCAGGCCGTGGTCAGTATATAACATGACGAGGAATGGTGAGGGAGCAGAATCAAGAACTAGAGTCTGGACCCTTGAGCGCTGGAGCAAGCATCGTTTATGGTGGTGCGTAGAATTACGTTCCTGGATGCTATCTTGACCTTGTTTCCTTTTTTGTTTATTACTCTCTACATCCCTTACCCAAGTTTCAGACGGCCTTATAACAATGTTCACAGTGATTGAAAGTCTAAGCCTCAGAGATATTGATGCAACACAGTAACGCGTTACGTTGAAAGACGAAGCTCCAAGTTATCGAGTCATTTGCACAGGGTTATTCTCCTGTGATTTGTGTCACTAGGAAGTTGACAACGGACAATGTTTCAGTAAACACAAACCTTAGCAACTAGAGCGCTCTGGAGACCACTGCTATGTAAGATCCCACCGGCTTCTGCCCATCGGTCTTCGCAAGAAGGTCCCTTCTTCAAACCGCCTCATGACTCTACAAATCTATCGCAGTTGGAGTTTCTCTAGGTGAGATATAGATTTCTTGCATTTCACCTGAAACTTTCTGGGTTTAGGGCGGACAGATTGGACTCGGAGCATTATCCAGCTGGTCATGAGAAGGTGCGCTTCTCATATTGGGTATAAATGGTCACTGTTTTCTTCGTAGAATTAAACTTAGGCTTTTATTATCTGCACAACTTTGCTGATTCCAGGACCCCATCTTCACAAACCAAACCATATAAAAAGCCTCCACCATGCGTCCCACACTAATTCTATCTCTCTTCTTCGGCGCCGTCATAGCCGTCGATGTAAGCCGACTCCAATTCCGCAGCGAAGTGAGGACGTTGAAGCTTACATTGTTAGGATGCCTCACGTGACCCGCACGCCGTCCAAGCCAGAGCCGCACCAGGCGCCGGCCACGCCCACCTCCACGAGGGATTCGTGTTCAAACGAGAGGGCAAGGGGAAAAAGAGCCAGCCGAAACAACCAGGCCAGAAACCCGGCCAACGTCCTGATCCCCCACGTTTCCCCGGAGGCGGCCGCAATTAAGATTCTGGTAGGCTCACCCGCTCCTTCGTCGTTTTGCTCTGTAAGGACAAGACATCTGAGCGAATTTCATTTATCTAGGTTTCGGGCTGTCTGGACAGGACATTATTGCACCTCGGGAAACGTTTCCTTGCTCAGTGATCTCGCCGGGAATAGAACATCGGAAGGAAGAGGGGAGAAGGGAACTGGTGAACGGAGTGACACATGCTCGACAAGCGTTTCTAGATCATAGATCGACAATAGCAAAGCAATTCATCACAAGGATTGACCAGGGACGGATCGTCTATGGACCAAACGTCCGGCCTTGAAATTATGTTACCATTTGTAAAGAAGAACCTGAGTCTGGCTTGAGGGCAACCTATGATAGGCTCTTAGTAACCAGTTGTGATGTCAAATACAAATGCTTTCATTGGGCAGACTGTAAAAACCCTCAATGAAGTCGTATTAAGTCTATTGTATTGTAGTCTTAATCTAGGGAAGGTTTACGCTTAATTTGAACAGTAACCTAGGGCACTTTTTGATGTGACTGGTCGGAGATTACAGCCGAATGGTTTTTCTCCGACCGAGTCAGTTTCGTAGCGACAACGGCGGCCATAACAGCTGGCTTCCCTGGCCCATTTGTGAAAGAATGCTCATGATCAGACAATTTCGGAGGCGACGACAAGGAGAATATCGGATGCCGATATATAGTGGTGACCCAGGCGGAGGGGCGGCATCTTGACGGGGCAGATTGGGGTTCGTCCCAACAATCAGGCTGACTGCGAGGGTAGCAGCAGCATACGAAGCGTGGGCCGATACTTTTGCATGCCGCAGGCTATCCCAACGGGCATGGTTCCCCGGAATCAGACACCAAAAATATGTCTAAGCCGTACGTCAAGCTGCTCTACGCGTGTATCCGCCCCGATCGACGTGCGTGGGGTGTTTGTTTCGTAGCAGACCCTAGTAATACTCGTAAAAAAGGGCTGCAGTAGGGAATAAGAATGGGTAAGCGGGCTTGCGTCAGCACGTCAAAGGGGGTGATCCTTATCATGGCCCTATGCCCAGCACCAAACGAATCAGAAAAAAAAAGGCTTGTTTTGAGTCGGGCCTGTTGGGCCACAGCCGTCCCGCTGCGGATACGCGTATGGGCGGAGCCGTGATTGGCGAGCCGAGACTGAAAGCCGGCAACAACACCCGAAGGGCTAGCAGGGATCAGACATCTTTGCGAGTATCGTCCAATCACGGGCGATTCCATCCACGTATACGTCCATATGGGGAAGCCGGGCGGGGCCTCGTTGAACGTCCAAAGCTTCGCCCGTCGAATGTTGCCTGGGCGAAAAACGCGTATGGAAGAGATGGCGACAGCCTCTCCAGACTCCGGTACACGGATCCGGCCTCGTGGACGGGAGACCAAATTTCCTTTCCTTTCCCAGACACCTGGGATTCCGCTATAAAGATGGCTGTACTCGATTCCCCTGTGCCTTGGCGGATGCAACAGCTGCAACACGAACACGAAAGGGAGAAAGCAGCATCCATCATCATCGACGAGCCGTCTTGATCGAGAGACGTTGACGAGAGTCCTGTACCCCGAAACACCAACTATCACCACACGGGAGGAAGCTGAGCATCTCCAACATGCCGGAGCTCCAGTCGCACAATGGGTACTACCTCTGGCACTATGTGCCCAGCATGGTGGCTGCCATCATCTTCGAGGTGCTCTTCGTCCTGGTAACGCTGTACCACGCGTGGATGATTGCGAGGACCAAGACGTGGTTCTGCATCGTGTTTGTCATTGGCGGCATTCGTAAGTCCCAGGCGGGATTCCTCGTCAATGTTTGACATTTGCCATGGGTACTAACAAGCCTCCCTTCGCAGTTGAAATCATCGGATACGCAGGCCGAGCCATCGCCCGCGAGCGCACCGCTGAGATCGGCCCCTACGTCATGCAGAGCATCACGATCCTCGTCGCGCCCGCGCTCTTCGCCGCCTCGGTGTACATGACGCTGGGGAGAATCATCCGCTCCGTCCACGGCGAGTCGCTCTCGGTGATCCGCGTCAACTGGCTCACGCGCATCTTCGTCGCGGGCGACTGCTTCTCCTTCCTGGTGCAGGCCAGCGGTGGCGGCATGATGGCGACGGCCGGCAACCAGAAGATGGGACAGAACCTGATCGTGGCCGGTCTCGTCATCCAGATCGTGCTGTTCGGCATCTTCTGGCTGACGTCCATCATCTTCCACTCGCGCCTGGCCAAGTACCCGACTGAGGCTTCTGCGAGCGGCAACTCGCCATGGAAGTCTGGCCTGTGGATGCTGTACACCGTGAGCTGCCTCATCATGGTGCGATCCATCTTCCGCCTGATCGAGTATCTCATGGGCGGCGACGGATACCCTCTGCAGCACGAGTGGACGCTCTACGTCTTTGACGCGACGCTCATGTTCCTCGTCATGGTCGTGTTTGGCTGGCGCTTCCCCAGCGCGTTCCAGATTCGCAAGAACGGCAGCCAGTCGACCTCGGACGTCGAGGGCTTCGATATGACGGAGCAGGACACGCAGCAGCGGTCGATGCGCAAGTCGATGAGGTGAAGGGCGAGAGCCGGCGAGGCAGACGTCCCATGTGGAGGACGGAGTAGTCCGGAGAGATTGTAATCATTGTCAAGTTCGGTGGATCACGGAGATGGTGTAACGTCGGAGAGCGGCCATGACGACGCAGGAAAGACTGGAGACTATCGGACAGTTCCTGAATAATAATCAAGATGGCAGAGAGGGAACATGGAAGGGCGAAAATAGGACGGCAGAACTGCGGTGTAATTGGTTTCGCCGTGTTCTTCATTGGCTCCGGGCAGGATTAGAGATGCAGTAACGACAGCAGGGAACGCACATTAGAGCAGGCGGTACTTTCCATTTAGGGCATTGATAGGGGGGAAAGGACGCGTGGACAGGGCGCAGCGCGGGCTGATTCAGGGGCGGCCTTCGGTGCATTAAGCCCCAGAGGGGCCCTTTTGTAGCAGAGGTAGCACCCAACAAACGGGTTGGATTAGGGATACGGTCCACTAACAGGGATCGCTGTATTCTAGCGGCATCTGCCGAACCGCCTGGGCGCCTTCTTCAGGTGAGGTGGGCGGGGTTCACCTCCTGCCGCCAGTCTACCTATTCACTAAGCATATTCTTCCCCCACCAAAAAAAGGCTGAAGCAAAGAAAGTCCGCTTCGCATTCGCATTCTTGAAAAACATCACCACCTCATAGTCCACCTTTAAAAGAACCACCTCTCGCCGCACCCGCACAAAGACCTCCTCTCGTCGCCGCGCCCTCTCAATGGCTTGTGTCCGGCCATTGACCCCCCGTCGACCGGTCCTCTAACCCCTCCTCCTCTCGTCCCGCTCTCTATACGCGCGAGGATGGCCCCCCAGACGCGCAACCACTCCCCGGCCATGGGCTCGACCAACGGCGACGAGGCTGCCACCCCAGCGGCAACCGCAGCCGGTGACGTCAAGCTTCGCCGGGCGCACAGGAAGTCTCGCAACGGCTGCAAGGAGTGCAAGCGCCGCCATGTCAAGTGCGACGAGACGCGTCCGACGTGTGTCAACTGCGCGACCGCCGAGCGGCACTGCTCCTACCTCGACTCCCTCCCGGCCTCGGCCCGCTCAGCCGTCCCGGCCAAGCGAGTCCTCGTCGCCGGCGGCTACAGCCCGGCCCAGAGCCCCGGGAGCACGAGCGCGAGCGGGAGCCAGCTGCCCATGTTTGGCAACTACACCTCCGCCTCCTCGCCCTCCATCACCGCCGTCGTCAACGACTTCGTCACCCGTTCCGGCGAGTCCAACGAGGTCCTGCGCCCGGCCAACGGCCAGTTCTTCACCCTTGACCACCTGCGTCTCTTCCGCCACCTCCAGATCGGCATGCCCACCTTCATTGGCGAGGAGAAGTTCCTGAGGCCCATGCTAGACATGAGCATGGAGGCCGCCCTCGGCGCCCCTTACCTCATGGACATCATGCTCTCCCACGCAGCCATGCACCTGGCCGACACCGAGACAGACCCGGCGCGCGCAGAGGTCTACCACCAGCACGCCGCCCAGCTCCAGACACGCGGCCTCATGCTCTTCAACGAGGCCAAGGAGGAGGTCTCGGAGGACACCTGCATCCCCATGTTTCTCTTCTCCTCCACCGTCGGCACCCAGGTCCTCTGCGAGACCCTCCGCACCAACCGCGACGACTTCAACGCCTTCCTCGACCAGTTCGCCTGGTACCTCAGCCTCCACCGCGGCGTCAGCGCCGTCACCGGCCGCTCCTGGCACATCATCCGACAGTCCGGCGCCAAGGAGTTCATCGACTTCCTCGAGGCCAGGCAGCCCCACGCCCAGGTTCCCGAGATGGACGCCGTTCACCGCATGCTCGACCAGGCCGACCTGGGCCCGGCATCTCTCGAGGCCTGCCGAGCCGCCGCCGAGGTTCTCCGCCATGCTTACGCCATCTACCGCAGCATCTCCGAGCGGAGCAGCCACCAGTCCTCCGGCGTCATGGCCTTTGGTGTCCGCATCACCACCGGCTTCATCGACGTCCTCAAGCAGCGTCGCCCAGAGGCACTCGTCATCCTAGCTTACTACGCCGTGCTCCTCCATTGGTGCCGCGGGTATTGGGTGTTTTGCGATGCGGGTCAGTTCATGATCCGCTCCATCTCGGCGCATCTTGGCGATTACTGGTCGGAATGGCTCGCCTTTCCCAACTCTGTGCTCGAGGACTGCCAGCAGCAACATGCAGGTTGAAAGCCAAAAGCGAATCCCAGTGACACCTCCTGCATGGGCAGGGTGCAAAAAAGCAAACAAGTTTGACAGCTTTCGGCCTTCTGATTCGCCAGACCCTCCCATCTGACGAACTCCTGGGGGAAAAGACGGCGCACGGCGGCGGCGGGGTGGGGTGGTCTCATCCCATGTTCGGGCTTTGCGCCGCCGTGCTAGTCTCCGCCAGAAAGGTCCGAAACACCCCCTACCACCGAATGGCCTACTGACAGCCAGCCCGATCGATCATCAACGACGCTAACAACCCTCGCTCTTGTCTCTGCGCCAGCACTCCCAAGCCGGTCTTGCCGGTCTTGGAAACTTGACAGGCGCCCTAGAGCCTGTTTATAATCTTTCTGGCAGCACGCCACAGCAAAGAGACAGCAAGTCAGCAGCACCCAAGGAGCCGGGAGAGGGGAGGAAAAACAGACACACGGCCTGCGATCTGACGTGTTGGCTTCGTCTCAGTACGCCAGAGGCCCGAGAGCTTTTTGCTCCTGCATTTCGTTCCTTCTTTCCCTTCTTCCCTCTCTCTCCCCCCTCCTCCCAAGGAAAAGCCCAACCCAAACGCCGCCATGGTCGCCGGACATCACATGGGGGGAGGGGAGGCAAACACTCTATCAAAAGGCATGTGCCCCCCCGTCATCTTCCGCAGGCTGGATGGGAGAAAGGAAGAAGGGAGGGTCGAAGCTGGTTCTTCCTGGATTCCTGGTTGTTTCCCACCCGACCTACACCACACATCCACCATCACTCACCACTCCGGCCGGCCCTTTAGCATGACTTCGCCTCCAGTCTCGTCTTTATAGTAAACAAATACCCAGACAGTACGAAGACCATTACTCAGATACCCACCTCATCTCGGCGCTTCCCACAGCAGCAGCCCATCCTTCTCCCTGGGCACCGAGTAAATGTCGCTGCCCTTCCCAACCAACCGGTTCGGGCCCAGCTTCACGCTGGGCCCCTCGGCCACCGCCTCGACAGAAGCCACTCGCACGCCCGAGGCCACCTCCTTCCCCACAGGCAGCTCCTCCAACGACGGGCCCGCGTTCCCGAACAACATCCTCCAGCAGTCGGGCCTCACGCCCGGCCAGGTCATCGGCATATCCGTCGGCGCGACCGCGGGGCTCGTCTTCTTCGTCGTCGCCCTCGGGTGGTTCTGGAACTGGAGGCGCGAGAGGCAGCTCAGGAAGCGCGACGCCGCGCTCGTCACCGCGATGCACAACGCCGACCCGGAGAAGCCCGAGGGCACGATGGGCGCGGCGCAGAGTGCAGGTGCTGGCGAGATGCTGGAGATGCCTGCGCCGAGGGGGCTGCACGAGATGCCGGAGACGCAGCAGGGTCCGGCGATTGAGCTGCCTGCGCCGGTGGAGAGATCGGAGTTGCCGGGGTAATGTGATGGATGACGACAAGAGAAGGGAATGAACGTAGGGGAAAAAAAGAGCAGGCCCTGACGACTGGCATATACGAACCGCCACAACGATACCCTCGCTAAGCAATACTTGTCGCTTTAGCACACATTTTTATGGACGCAACGGTCAGCAGTTGGACTCTGTCGTCGCCGGGAGGCGGGGTTATGTGAAAGGGTGAGAGGATGTGGTGGTGTGCCCGTGAGCAAAAGTACGGAATCGGGCTGGGCAGGTTTAATATCAAGAATATTCGGAGGAAAGGTGGCGACAGTCGCTGATTCATATCCACGACGGCATGGCATCTGAAGCGAAAAGAGAGGCCCGCTTAGATTCGTAGATAGAATAACGAAAAAAGACTCTACTATTGCAGAACACAAAACCTTCACGATCCTTGAGAGACGGTCACTGTGCTCCCACTCCGTGCATCAGTGAGAAATGCCAAAACTGTCACGCCATCAGGCGGGTGATCCGGCCCGGTAGACCCAGACCTACGGGCTTGTGAATTTGGCGCAATGTTAGCGCTAGAATAGTTGTTTGTATACACGGCTAGAAATGCCATTTCCTCGAGCTTTGGTCAACTCCCCTCGTTTTCCCAGCGGAGGGGATGCTCCCAGCTTTCTCCAGACCACCCATGAAACTCCCCCCAATTGCCATGTTAAAGTACACACATACGGATACACACACAAACACACCGAGATCGATACTGTCCCGCCCGTGCAGACGGACGGACGCATGTTGAGCCGTCAAAGAGCCATCACGTCATGTCCGCGCTTGCAGCTCGACGAAAGTCCGCGCGGGCTCGCCCCCCGGGGCTCGGGAGGGGAAAGAAGAAAAGAAATATCGTCCCCGTCACCCAAGCTCCCATTCTCACATGGGCCGATAGTACTGGGTCGAGCGAAGAGTCTAGACCTTGGGGCCACCCTTTTCGAGACCGTCTTGTTCGTCGTACTAGGACTGATCCTCGCCGTAGGTCGACGGGGCTATGCTAAGGTCCACGTCGAGCTCCTTGAGGAAGAGGTCGTCGAGGGTGCTGCCGTCGCGAGCGTAGACCCAGGCGCCGGCGGCGGTGCCCTCCTTCTCGTTCTGGGAGTCGCCGACGACGACCCAGTCGTAGCGCTTGGGGCCGGAGATGGGGGAGGAGAGCCAGATCTGCTTGTTGGGGGGCTGCTTGTTGATTACGTAGGTTCCTGCGCCGGGGAAGGTGACGTTGAGAACGCCGGCCTGGATGTTGGAGGTGAGTCAGCGTCTTGTTTGTGCATAAATGTCATGAATGGAAGCCCGGGCCAGTTTGAGGTTTCCATTTTGGGGTAACGTGAAGGGATTTGGGGAAAGGTTTTCTGCGCAAGAAAGGTGGATGTTTGCAACGTACCGCGTACTCAACGTCGACACCCTCGCGGGCGTCCTGCAGCTCCTCGAGCTTGGTGAGGACGGTCTCGAGGTAGGTGTCGGCGAGCTCGTGGTAGTCGGCGTCAGAGAGCTCAACGACGCTCGTCTTGACCTCCTCCTTGGGTGTCTCAGGGACCTTGGGGTCATCCGTGTCGGGCATGATGCCGCGGGTCGCGACGGCGGAGGTGGTGAAGAGCTTGCGGGCCGGAATCACGAGGCCGGCGGTGGCAGCCGGTTTTGTGGCGTTGAGGAGGGCGGCAGAGGAGCGGCGCGGGAGGACGGAGGTGGTCGAGGTGCGGAGGGAGCGGGATGCCGCCCGGGAGAGCTTGGCGATGCTGCTGCGGGCCATTGTTGCGCGTTCTGTGGATGACAATGAGCGATATCGCAAGTTTCGTGGGTTGAGTGACGGATTGAGTCGGCGTTGATGTTCTGTTGAAGATCGAAAGTCGTTTCGATGCGAACGGAGAGAAGCGATGAAAGAGGTAGCTGCCGTTTGCTTCCCCACGTCACTGCAGCTTGACGACTGCAGCTTCGGTAGAGCGGTTGAGGGGAGCCGCGAGCTTGGGACGGTAACTGGTCCGAGCGCTCCACTGGATTACATCAGAAAGTCATGTGCCAGGCACCGCGGCGCACCTCCGATTTTTGGGTGGCAGTTTCTGGAGCGCAGGGAACTCGAAGCAGCGAGCGGCTGGCAACGGCGACCCCACCAAGAGACTCAACCTCGAAGCTGTCGACAAGCACCCCGCGACACAACAACGGTGGTAGCAGCAGCAACACCTCAACATCGTAGAGACGGGATGCGCAGGCAGGACAGGTTACAATGATCAACGCATTTCTGGTCTTCAACGGCCAGGGTCAGCCTCGCCTGACCAAGTTCTACACACAGCTGGTATGCGATGCCGGCACCCTGAGGCGGGCGGTCGTCATGCAGCTTTACCCAGTGCTAACACAGTCACAGGAAACGAGCATGCAACAGCGCCTGATTTCCGAAATCTTCACCCTCGTATCGAATCGTCCCGCCGGCTCCTGCAACTTCCTCCCCCTCCCGCCCCTGCTCGCCGCATCAGGCACCTCCCACTCCTCCTCCGAAGAGCAGAACGACGTGCCCTCCCTCGTCACATACCGCAACTACGCGACGCTCTACTTCATCGTCATCTCGACGTCCACCGAGTCCCCACTCGCCCTCATCGACCTGATACAAGTCTACGTCGAGGCGCTGGACAAGCTGTTCGAGAACGTGTGCGAGCTGGACCTGATCTTCAACTTTGAGTCGCTGCACGCGACGCTGGGCGAGATGATCAACGGAGGAGTCGTCATCGAGACAAATCTGGACAGGATAGTGGCGGGCGTCAGGGCGCAGGGTACAGTGGCCAAGCGGCCTGTCAACGAGGGTCGCAGTGCGGGTATTGGCGGCGGCTTGGGTATGGGAGGCAACTTTGTCTGGCACGGAAGGTAGGGGTGGCCAGGTCTTCATGAGAGGAACGTAATACCATTATTGTTTTTGCGGAGGATGATGTTGTACATGGGCCCCTTTGCGTGCCGGGTATTCAAAACGCCGTGAACTCCTTCCGATGCATGCGACCTAGATATCTGCCTTATTTGGGGGACTCGGAGGACCCCGGTTCGGGTGCGTCTCTGCGACGCTCGTATCGTTTTTCGGCGTCAATGGTGCCGAACAGGTTGCGGAAGTGCTTTCGAATCTGTGGCAGGTTAGCATGGCCTGGATGTCGAGTGTAAGAAATAGCTACCTCCTCAGAAGGGCGATACTGCTTGCCCCAGAACTCGAACTCGGAGAACAAGAACGTCCAGCCAAGGAAACCTGCTGCTCGTCAGACACAAATGTCGAGAACCCCTCTATGCTCTGCACCAACCTGTGACGGTCACCAGCTGAATCAGCTTGATAGCCTTGTCCCATCTCGGCCGCGCATACACCAATGCCAGACGGCGCTTGTACTTCTTCTCGAACCGGAGCTGTGCTTGAGGCGAGAGGCCTGTGAAATCGGGAGGCCAGACTTTTTTCGCGCGGTACGGGTTGGTGAAGACGTCGAACTTGCGGCCGGCCGATTCGGCGGTACGCCGTAGTAACGTTGGGAACATATTCGATTTTCTCTCACAGGGAATCAACGGCGAAAGTGGCTCAATGGCTGGGATTGCGCATCCGCTGGTCTGAAAGGCTTGGAGATCTCGGTGGTGCGGCGGCTGGATCTGCGACTGGGGAAGCTCTGCAATGAACCAAGCCACATGAGCCACACTTCGAGGCTCTCACTAGCCACATCTACAGTGACTCCCGACCGTCGGGGGTAGCGGTACGTACCTTTAACTCTTGAGGGAACCGTTGAAACGAGACAGCGCTCCAACAGTGACTGGCCAGTGACCAGTGGCCCGATGGTACCCCGCCATTACCGCACCGGCGCCAGCAAGCAGCGAGACCCCCTCCAAAGTCGAATCGCGGGGCACACTCAGCCTCGAAAAAAACATCGGAGCTGCGACGAAATCTGTGTGTGGCCGGTTGTGACTCAAGATCCTGCGATCGAACAGCAACCTCCCGTTCCGAACAGACCTACGCCGCAACGAGAGTGACTCCCTCCGCCTCGACGAGCAGAGTCACACTCGGTTCTTAAAACAACCGATTGGATCGACCGGGTTCGTCCCTGTGTCTCCCCTCTCTCGATAAGTCACATCGTCAACCCGCAATCATGGCGAACGAAGCAGCCAAGGCCCTCGAGGCCCTCCAGGTCTCCAAGACCAAGGAGCTCAAGGGAACCGAGAAGCGCGACTTCCTCATCTCCCTCGAGAAGAAGTACCAGCAGAAGTGGGCTGAGGAGAAGATCTTCGAGGTCGATGCCCCCTCCACCAAGGAGGTGCCCCTGCACTCCGTTTCCGCCGAGGAGCTGCGCAAGCAACAGCCCAAGTGGTATGGCGCATCGAGATAGATATGTGACGTGGGGGATTGTTGTTGACGAGGATACAGGATGGGATGCATGGCCTTCCCCTACATGAACGGCCGTCTCCACGCCGGTCACTTGTTCTCCGTGTCCAAGGTTGAGTTCAGCGCCGGTGTAAGAGAACCCCGAAAATATTAACGATTGATGGGATGGAAGCTGAGTAGATATTTAGGTCGCCCGAATGCAAGGAAAGCGCGCCCTGTTCCCCATGGGATGGCACGCGACCGGCATGCCCATCAAGGCCGTCGCCGATAAGCTGAAGAACGAGGTCGAGTGGTTCGGCCGCGACTTTGAGGGATACAAGGAGGAGGAGGAGGTCCTCGTCGACGACAAGCCCGCCGACGCCAAGGCGACCCGCGAGGACATCACCAAGTTCTCGACGAAGAAGAGCAAGGCGAATGCCAAGACAGTCAAGGCCAAGTACCAATTCCAGATCATGGAGGCCATGGGCATCCCCAGGCAAGAGATTCACCTGTTCGCCGATGCTTCCTACTGGTTGACCTTCTTCCCTCCTCTTGCCCAGGAGGATCTTACCAGCCTTGGTTTCAGAATTGGTTCGTCCTGATGTTTTCCCAAGTGCTGGCGCATGACTAACAGTCACAGATTGGCGCAGATCGTTCATCACCACCGAGGCCAACCCCTACTTCGACGCTTTTGTCCGCTGGCAGATGATCCGCCTCAAGGAGCTCAACAAGATTAAGTTCGGCAAGAGATACACCATCTACTCCATCAAGGATGGCCAGCCTTGCATGGACCACGACCGTGCCGAGGGCGAGGGAGTCGGTCCTCAGGAGTACACCGGCCTCAAGATGAAGGTCCTCGAGTGGGCTCCCAAGGCCGCGGAGGCCCTGAAGTCTAAGCTGCCCGCCGACGCCAACGTCTTCCTGATCCCCGCTACTCTGCGTCCCGAGACTATGTATGGCCAAAACGCCGTCTTTGTTTCCCCCAAGATCACCTACGGTGTCTTCAAGGCTTCCGAGAAGGACTACTACGTTATGACTCTCCGTGCTGCCCGCAACATGGCCTACCAGGGTCTCTTCCTCCAGGAGGGTGTCGTCGACCAGACGGCCGATATCGATGGATCTGCCATGATCGGCACCCGTGTCCACGCTCCCTTCTCTATCCACGAGGCCGGTGTCCGCGTCCTTCCCATGGATTCCATTCTGCCCACCAAGGGTACTGGTGTCGTCACCTCTGTTCCCTCGGACTCTCCCGCCGATTGGGTCATGACCATGGACCTCCGCAAGAAGGCTGCTTACTACGGCATTGAGCAGGAGTGGGCCGAGCTCGAGATCATTCCCATCATTGACACCCCCTCTGGTGACATGATCGCCAAGACTCTCGTCGAGCAGCTCAAGATCGCTTCCCCCAAGGACACCGTCCAGCTCGACAAGGCTAAGGAGACGGCGTACTCTGAGGGCTACTACAAGGGTAAGATGAAGATTGGCGAGTTCAAGGGCGAGTCCGTCGAGGCTGCCAAGCCCAAGGTCCGCCAGTCCCTCATCGACCAGGGTCTCGCCTTTGCCTACTCCGAGCCTGAGCGCAAGGTTGTGAGTCGCTCCGCCGACGACTGTATCGTTTCCCTGATGGACCAGTGGTACCTCGACTACGGAGAAGAGTCCTGGAAGAAGACCGCTCTTGACTGGGTCGAGAACACCGACGGCAAGGGTCTCAACACTTTCAGCCACGAGACCAAGAACGCCTTCCAGGGTGTCCTCAACTGGCTGAACCAGTGGGCGTGCGCGAGATCTTACGGTCTCGGCTCCAAGCTGCCTTGGGATCCTCAGTTCCTTGTTGAGTCTCTGAGTGACAGTACCATCTACATGGCCTACTACACCATCGCTCCTTACCTGCACAAGGACATCTTTGGCAGAGAGAAGGGCACCGGCGACATCTCCGCTGAGCAGATGATTGACGAGGTCTGGGATTACGTCTTCTGCCGCCGCGAGCTCGACGACAAGCTTCTTTCTGAGTGCAAGATCTCCAAGGACACTCTTGAGAGCATGCGCCGCTCGTTCGAGTACTTCTATCCCCTCGACCTCCGTTCTTCCGGAAAGGACCTGATCGGCAACCACTTGACCTTCTTCCTGTACATCCATCTCGCCATCTTCACCCCCGAGTACTGGCCCAGAGGTATCCGTACCAACGGTCACTTGATGCTGAACGGTGAGAAGATGAGCAAGTCTACCGGCAACTTCCTTACCATGCAGGATGTCGCCCGCAAGTTCGGTGCCGACGCTGCTCGTATCGGTCTTGCCGATGCCGGTGACACCAACGGTGACAGCAACTTCGAGGAGGACGTTGCCAACCAGGCCATTCTCCGTCTCTACACCCTGAGAGAGTGGTGCGACGATGTCGTCAAGAACAAGAGTGAGCTCCGCACTGGCGAGTTCAACTTCTTCGACAAGGTGTTCAACAACGAGATGAACGTCATCGCCAAGGAGGCCATCCAGCAGTACACCGACACGTCCTACAAGCTGGCCCTCAAGGCCTCCTTCTACGAGTAAGTTTCACGTCAATGGCACACGAAGCGAGCTAACACACTACACAGCTTCAACAACGCCCTTTCCTTCTACCGTGAGAGCTGCTCGTCAATCAAGATGCACCACGACCTGGTCATCCGCTTCATCGAGCTCCAGTGTCTCCTCATCGCCGTCGTCGCGCCCCACTGGGCCGAGTCCGTGTGGGTCGAGATTCTCGGCAAGCCGACGTCCATCCAGCAGGCGACCTTCCCCGAGATCCCCGAGACGGACGCCGCCCTCACCGCGGCGCGCAAGTACATCTCCGTCACGGCGTCCAACGTCAACTCGGCCGAGTCTCTGCAGCTCAAGAAGAAGGCCAAGGGCAAGGAGACCTCGTTCGACCCCAAGAAGCCCAAGAAGCTCACCGTCTTCATGAGCGAGAGCTTCCCGCAGTGGCAGCAGGCCTACATCGACCTGCTCAAGGAGATGTGGAACCCCGAGACCAACTCGGTGGACGACAAGGCGCTCAACGGCAAGATTGCCAAGATGGGCGAGATGAAGAAGGCGATGCCGTTCGTGCAGGGCCTCAAGAGGCGTCTGCAGGCGGGCGAGCCGGCCAACGCGGTGCTCGAGCGCAAGCTCGCGTTCGACGAGAAGGCGGTGCTGGTGGACATGGTGGACGGCCTGAAGCGCAGCGCGAACCTCGTCGAGGTGTCGATCGTGGCGGTCGAGGAGGGTAGCAAGAAGGGCACGGATCTGATTTCCGGGGCGACGGTGGAGAACCTGCCGCCCAACGCCGAGGGAGCGGTTCCCGGCGCGCCCAACTTTTTGTTTGCGAATGTGGAGTCGTCATAAACGGGGGTTAGAATGTGTGGATGCCGAGGATGAAAGGACCAAAAAAAGAAGATACAAGACGAGTCAGATATCAATGTCCATGTGGTTTATCGTTATCTTGCTTTTGTTCTTTGCAATGCGTGTTTGTATGTGAGGCTGGAGATCCAAGCTTGGATCCGGGCTTGGCGCTGTTTGGACCAGTGTTTCTGATGGCTTTCTGGAAGGTTTGCCCTTTGCACATGTCTCTGCTTTGGTCTGTCGCTGTCATCCTTTGCGTTCACTTGCACAGTTCTGCAATGCCAGAAGATTCATCGAAATCGGGCTGAGCTGGACATGGGTTACCCAGGCGGTCTCGGTTCCTTGCGAGAGAGGGCACTAGCAAGCAAGGCGGAAAAGGGAAACGGCAGCTTGGCCCACGGAGGGAACCTGCTAGACAAGCTCCCGCTGCATCGGCATCGCGGCCTGAGAGCAAGGCTCAGGTGCAGCTGCCAAAATCAGGGAATGCGGTGCGTCCTTTTTTTCTTCCCCCTCCGTGAAGCTGAGAGCCGGCCCCATCATCGTCACCGCATGGGCTAGCTCGCCTTGCGGGGCCTGCCAAACGGGCCTGACGTGACGACGACGACGTCCAGCGGTGTCTGCGGCTCTCATTCGTGGGGTTGTCTGGAAAAATGATGTGGCTTGCAGGTCGGGGTTGCGCAGCTGTTGTACGGAGACGTCAGGATGAAGAGGTGGCTGGTGTGTCGTTCTCACGGGTTCATTGGATGGAGTTCGTGGGAGCGTGGCTGGGGTGCTGCTGGCAGCGGCGGTGACGGGGGAAGGGCAGAGCAGCAAAACCTGGTTGGGATCCTTGCAAAAGATGAGCGGGACACGGCGCCCCTGTACCCTGCCACCCTCTTTTTTGTTTCCGTCACCGCGCTCGTGGCCAGTCAGGTTCAGGTCCCAGGAACCTGTGAAGTCAATTCGGGCATGATGTGATGCATGGGGAGAAGGTGAGGTGTCTGTGGGAGAGAGAGAGAGAGAAAGGGAAATGCCATGGCATTGGGCCTGAGGGGATGGGCCAGTTAGCGAACGGGCAGAGAGCCGATGCAGCCGCCCTCCAAGGCCTTTCGATCCTGGCAGAGTGTTGTTGTTTTTTTGCTGTTTACACTACCGGTGCACTTCGCTGGCAGGTCTTCTCGTCCGGGTATGACGCAACAGAGCACGACATCGGGTATCGCCAACTTTTTTTTCTGGTGTCCGGAGCGCGGTGCCTGGGTCGGTTGCGCGGCGCGACCATCGAGTCTTAGCAGCAAAGGAAACAAGCAATCTGGGCTTTCTGCGAGGGAGGGGATTTTCCCCATTCGTTTGCTCATTCATGATTTGCCGTGTCACACGCAAACCCCTCAATCTACCCTGGACCCGAGATGACGAGATGAATGCTGAATGCTTTCGAGGGTCTTGGTGCGAGGACGGGATTTCGGCAGGGTGCGAGAGTGTTGGCAGGCGTCACTACTTCGATCTGCTGATTTGCGCTTGAGATGAGGTTCATCCCCATGCCTCCGTCCGGGCTGGCTTCAATGGCAGAGTTTCT
The DNA here is from genome assembly GCA_028639655.1 of Colletotrichum sp. SAR 10_66. Classification (NCBI taxonomy): domain Eukaryota; kingdom Fungi; phylum Ascomycota; class Sordariomycetes; order Glomerellales; family Glomerellaceae; genus Colletotrichum; species Colletotrichum sp. SAR 10_66. The sequence goes on along the minus strand of JAQIUS010000039.1, from coordinate 149,849 downwards.
CGGTGTTCGTCAGAACTCTGTCACCCAGAATTAAGCTGATGTGCATCGTGGTTCTGCCAATGAGATGGGATGGCAGCTACATGAAACGTTCGGACGGGAGAAGCGCAAAAAAGAGGTGGTGGGCGTCCATCACTTCTCGATTTTGTTCGCACCGAAGTTGGGTTCTGCGGTTCCTGTTCGCTGGGTGCGAGTTTGAAGCAATCCCCATCCCCCCATCCCCAGCCATCGTGTAAATCCCCCTCCCATCACGACCACCACTTCACATCCCAGCCATCTCGCGTCGACCTCTTTCGAGGTTGTGCAAACTTTCGACGTAGGTACCTAGCCCACCGGGTCGACCAGCAGGGGGTTTATGGTAAGGCGGGCTCAAGGCAAAACAGGGTTCCTGGTTCGTCGGGGCCGGGGAGGGGGGGAGGTCGCCGGCCTTGCAACCCGTGGTCCAGAACCAGGAACCCAGGCGGTAGACATCACCGAGTCTTGCCTTGCTCGTCGTCGAATTGACCGTTGGAAAAACAACCTGCTTGCTGCATGCACGGGAAACGGCTGCCCCCTCCCCCCTCCCTCCCCCCACAGCTGGAAGACAGAGCCCAACCCTTCTCTTTACGGATACCCATGATGTATGGTACCGGACGGATCCTTGTTCGCCTTGCTGCGACCAACCAAACACCACCCAGCTGGCAGAGTTCCACCCTGTCAGTCCCAAAGATGATGTCGTGCAAGCCTGGCGAAGAGGAGAGGTGGGGGGGGGAACGCGCAGAAATCGCCATTCTTGGCATCGCTGCTGTCACCGACTCGCACAATGCGCAAACATACGTAGTCGTCGTACGGGGGGTGGTCTCTACTCTCTTTCTCTGCTCTCGCTCGTCACACCATCTGAGAAGTCTTGGTGTTTGTGTGATTCTTGCCAGTATATATCCATCCCCATCCCTTCGTGATCATTCCATCCTCTCTTGTGCCTCATCCCCAACAACACCAACTCACAAGCCCATCACCAGCTTCAGTCGCTTCCTCTCCGCCTCACCTCACCTCACCCACACTTCCACCAAACCCCCCAAAACAAAACACAGCCAAAATGCGCTCCGCCTCCATCCTCGCCGCCGCCGCCGCCACCCTGGCCGCCGCCCAGGACATCACCTCCATCGTCCTCACCAACGGCGTCACCACCACAATCACCCTCCCCGTCTTCCCGGAGCCCACCCCCTCCGTGACCGTCACCGCCACCGTCCCCGAGACGACCCTGACCGTCACCCCGAGCGCCTCCTCCTCCGCGGCCGACGCCACCCCGGAGCCGAGCACTACCGTCACCGTCTCCGTCGGCACCTCCACCGTCGAGAGCGGCGTCACCACCACCACCATCGCCGTGCCCCCCGTCCCCTTCCCCTCCGTCTCGTCCGTCTCCGACCCCGTCGTGACGCTGCCTACCTTCACCGCCCCCATCAACAGTGAGTTTCTTTCCTCCTTTTCTGGTTGAAGGGGAAAACAGAAGACTAACAATGTTCGACAGCCACCCTCGCCACCTCCACCGCCACGCAGACCTACTACACCTCCGCCCCCAACGCGACCACCTCCGGCCCCGTCACGGTCCCCACCGCCGCCGCCGACAAGGTCGCGCTCAAGGGCTCCGCCGCCGGCCTCCTCGCCTTTGGTGTCGCCGGTCTCTTCCTGCTGTAAGCGGGCCAGCAAAGCAACTTGCATAATGGGTTTTCACGGGTTTCACGCTTTTAATGACGAGCGCAAAAATGTGTATGATGAAATTTCATGGGAAGGGACACACGGCGTTGGAACTTTTAATCATTTCTTGCATATGAATATTATGAAGGGGAGCGGTTTGATGAGGATTAATGAATGAGGGGTTTGGGGTTAATTGTGGTAATTAATAGAATACCTATTCAAAGGACTTTTGAGACTCTCGTATTCTGCAATCATGGTGTTGATGCGTTGACAATCTTGCCTGGCTTTGGGCTTCCCCTGAGGCATCCCTAAAGGCTTCCTGGCTGCCAGTCCTAAAATCACACCGGATTTGTGCTCGTAGCAAACGACGTAATCCAGTTCGACGCAGATAACATCTAGTCTAGCTCCAAGTCTGAGCCAGGCGCCCTCGTCACCAGGCACCGGTCTTACGATCCCCTCCAAGGCCCCAGATCAGACTTCAGCGACAGTCGTTCTTCCACAGCCCGCGGTCGAGTGCGTGTTTCCTAGGTGCGACCATCTCATTACGGCGTAATCTCCCCGCCAACGAATCGAAGACGGGCTCAGCGTACGGAGAGTAACCCACGTGCGCCGTTCCACCCCGACCTTGTGTCACCGGACGGGTGTATCGTCCGATCAGGGGTTGGGGAGGCTGCACGGAAGCGTGCCGGTGTCATTTGGCCTGGCCGCCTCCCTTTTGCGGCATTCAGTGTGCGTTGTTGTCCCAGAGGACGGCGTGCGGTGGGTGCACATCGCAGCCGTGGGCAGACGACGCCGGCTACCGTGTGTGTGGTCTGTATCTTCATATAACCCCCTTTCCTGTGCTTCCAGCAGAATGACCCAGATCGGTTCACACCTTAGGCGGCAACGGGGACCTGGGCGGAAGCCTCCTCAAGGGCCGGCTCGGGATCGTCTTCGGGGTCCTTCGGGAGGTCGTCCTGCGTTCTGTTAGTTTTCCTCACCATTTCCTACGATTATCGGTTATCGGTGATGTAATCTCACCTTGTCAAATATCACGCGGATCATGAGGCTGCAGCTGGGGCACACGGCAATGTCCTCGTCGTCGCGCAGGTCGGCCAGCGCAATCTGGAACTTGTCGCCACACGGGCAGGGGTAGTGGTAGATTTGCATGTCCTCGTCAAAGGTCATGTCCTCGATTTCGATCTCGTCGTAGATGGGAATGTTGTCGTCGGCCATGGTGTCGGTGTTGTTTGGCTGTCTGGCGATTGCGGTTTGCAGGAGTTTGCGTTGTTGGACTTGTTACAGTTGGTGATGGAGTCAGCCGATTACTCTAAGGTATTTGCGTAGCTGAGAGGAACCAAAAAAAAAGTCATCGGAGGTGTTTGCCCCGCGGTGTGGCTGAACACTGTTATCCAGCAGCACCGCCACATGTGACAGCCACACATTAGTGCCGCTGACATAAGCCAAGTTCCCTCTTCCCCAGGCACCAAATCACATGCAACCGGCATCCGATTCACATGGGAAGTTGGGGACGGGCCACAGCAGCATTTTCCGGGGTTCGCCAATCACAACGCCGGCTTTGTTCTGCACCAAAGGTGTCCACTGCAACTCCGGGGCCGAGGGACAGAGAAGCCACTGAAGGAAGCCAACCCCAGCCAGTTCCACTGCTGGACAAAGACGCGCGCAAAGGAAACACCCGAACCGAGTCGTGGGGGAACCTAACCTGGAAGTCTACCGGGTCCTGCTGCTACAGTCTGCAGCGTCGCTAGGTACCTTCAACGCTGCTACCGGCCAGCGCCTCGTCGTCCGAAGAGAGCCGTGTGACCAGCCATGCTCCTTCGGCCGCCATTGTCAACAACGTCCTCCTTTTGCTGCTGACAGCGAACCCGTTTCCTTCGAATCTACACCTCCGAATTTCCTACCCACGATAACCCTGGACGACGGGCCGTTCAATCGACATAACCGCCGAATGCGCTGACTTCTCCAATTCCCCCAGTCGCTGCCGGTGACGTAGCCGAGTAGCCGTTCGCCGTTCGCCGTCGTTCTCCCTCCACCAGTCCGCGACCAAAACACCCGATCCGAACCACGATAATCGCCTCTCCGGACCTCCCTCCCACGATCACAAACACCAGCTCCCCATCCCGGGGGCCCCCCTCGCCCAGCCATGGCCGCCCAATCCAAAGTCTCCCTCCTCCTGCCGTCCGGCGACCGCAGCGTCCGCAACATCATCGCCCAGCTCACCCAGCTCTACCTCTCCAACCGCACGCGCATCTCCCGCGCCGTCTGGATCACCCTCTTCGTCGCCCTCGCGAACCGCATCCGCCATGCCATCTCCGAGCAAAAGGCCGCCTCCGTCCGCGACGCCGCCGCCCGCGAGTCCCGCGCCACCCTCGCCGCCCCCTCCGACGAGGACGTGACCAAGAAGCGCAGAAAGGTCGAGCTCAACCGCGAGTTCTTCCGCTCGCTGCTGCGCCTGCTCAAGATTGTCATACCCGGCTGGAGGAGCAAGGAGGCCCGCCTGCTCATCAGCCACTCCTTCTTCCTCGTCGTGAGGACGTTGATCAGTCTCAAGGTCGCGGCTATGGACGGTGCGATTGTTAAGAGTTTGGTCAAGGGTAACGGCCGGGAGTTCCTGATGCGCATCGTGTGGTGGATGCTGATTGCCATCCCGGCGACGTTTACGAACTCAATGGTATGCCATCAATTCTATGCCCGGCGATGGAGACAGTCTACTGACCAACGCAGTTGTCCTACCATCAAGCAGAGCTGTCGCTCAAGTACCGCACACGGTTAACACAGCACATTCACGACAAGTACCTCTCCAAATTGACCTTTTACGGTATCTCCGCTCTCGACGACAGGATAAACAATCCCGACCAACTCATCGCGGTCGATGTCGCGAAGTTCTCCAACAGCTTGGCAGAGTTGTACAGTAATTTGGCGAAGCCTATCCTGGATATGGTACGAGACATCCACATCTTGTTATCGACCCTGATCCCCAGTACTGACTGACCTCCAGACCATCTACACCCACTCCCTCTCCCGCAGCGTCGGTGGCGAAGGCGTTGTCTCAATGGCTCTCCTCGTCCAGCTCTCCGCCAACGTCATGCGCGCCCTCACGCCTCCCTTTGGCAAGTACGTCGCCGACGAAGCCCGTCTCGAGGGCGAGTTCCGCTTCCAGCACTCTCGCCTCATCGATCACTCCGAAGAAGTCGCTCTGTACCACGGCCACGAGGCCGAAAAGGACACTCTCGACAAGGGCTACTTCACCCTCATCAAGCACGTCAACTACATCCTGCGACGCCGCTTCTACCACGGCTTCATGGAGGACTTCGTCATCAAGTACTTCTGGGGTGCCCTCGGCCTGCTGCTCTGCTCCGTCCCGGTTTTCGTCAAGATGCCCGGCCACATCTCTATGAACATGGGTGACCGCACCGAGAGCTTCGTCACCAACCGTCGCATGCTGCTCTCCGCGTCAGACGCCTTTGGCCGTATTATGTTTTCCTACCGCGAGATCATGGAGTTGGCCGGCTACACTTCCCGCGTCGACTCCCTCCTCGAGGTTATGAACGACATCCGCGCCGGCCGCTTCGAGAAGAAACTCGTCTCGAGCTCCGGCACCGACGACAACGAGGCCATCCTCAAGGGCCGTGGCACCGTCGTCGAGAGCAAGGACATTGAGTTCATCAACGTGTAAGTTATCCAGCTCCTTTCCCCGATTCTCATCACTAACTCCTCTAGCCCAATCATCTCTCCCAACGGAGACGTCCTTGTCAGAGCCCTCTCCTTCTCCCTCAAGCAAGGCGACCATCTCCTCGTCTTCGGCCCCAACGGCTGCGGCAAGTCTTCCCTCTTCCGTATTCTCGGCGGCCTCTGGCCTGTCTACGGCGGCACCGTCTACAAGCCCCCTTTCTCCGACATCTTCTACATCCCCCAACGACCTTACCTGTCCCGCGGCTCCCTCCGCCAGCAGATCACCTACCCGGACTCCCTCCGCCAAATGCGCGCCAAGGGTGTCACCGACGCCGACCTCATGTCCATCCTCTCCATCCTCGGCCTCGAGCACCTTCCCGGGCTCTACGATTCGGGTTGGGACGCCGAGGCCGAGTGGCGCGACGTACTGTCTGGAGGCCTCCAACAGCGTGTCGCCATGGCCCGTCTATTCTACCACCGCCCCCGCTACGCCATCCTCGACGAGTGTACCTCCTCCGTCACCCTCGAGACCGAAAAGGTCATGTACGATAACGCCAAGGCCCTCGGCATCACCCTCATGACCGTCAGCCATCGCCGCAGTCTGTGGAAGTACCACTCCCGCATCCTGCAGTTCGACGGACAGGGCAACTACGTCTTCACCAAGCTCGACGCCGACAGGCGGCTGAAGCTCGAGGACGAGAAGGAGGACCTCGAGGTGTTGTTGCGACAGGTGCCTGAGATTGAGAGGCGCATTGCCGAGCTAACGGCCGCGTAGACGTAGGATAGATATATACTTGAAGGCGATGTAAGCACGACGTTGGAAATCAAATACGAGAGGTGGCATCACTGTCGGCGCGAACGGTGTCAGATCGGGTCGGATTGGAATCAATTTTTGCTGGGGATTCAGGTACAACCGGTTTTGCAATTTACGTACATATGAAGAATAAGATCTACCTCTACTACTACGCAAGGCACTTGCGCTGAACAAAACTGGCCGTTATGCCACTGGCAATGTTAATTAGAAGTTGCTCATATTGAATGAAGATGACGATGCCGCCTTTCGCGCTGCGTCTTGGGGCATTGGATTGTATCATATTGTTATAGAAGCCCTTGATAAGGACTAGCGACTCGACAATGATAATTAACGGCTGAGATCCACGAATCTCATTTCTGAGTGGTGGCATAATCACAGGAATCGGAGAACCTGAAGCTGATTGATCATAGATATAGAATGATTATAGATGGCAGCAACGTATAGCAAATGGGCAACATTGACCACATGCCAAGAGGTTACTGGAGAAATCGAGGTCTGCCGTAGTCCTGGCTACGTCTTGGGTGGACTTGGCACACCCTACGGACACTCTATATACCCAACAGGAATTGTGCTGTCTGTGCCAAGGAGAAACAGCTTTCCTCCCAGTCTGACTGTTTCTGTCACCAGACTCCTGCTCCAAAGAGCTAGCAGCTCGCTAGAATTGCTGAATATGCCCCCCTGCACGTGGAAACAAAAGCAGCATTGTCTGGGTCAAACATGTCCCAGATGAGACGTTCTCGTCCTTAGCCCTATGCACATATGAAAGAGGGCACCTTCCGTAAGGCAGTCATATCCTATCGAGCCCCATTACAAGCGGACATTTGCAGCGGATCACAACTTTGCCTGGGATACCAGGAGAGATGGGACTTCTGCTGCGTTGCTATTTCCCCAAATCTACAGAAATACAAGCTGCCGCACAACCGGATGCAGAGCTGTGGGGTCTTGGACATCGGTGTCCGGGGATACGATTCCTTCCGGCATTCCGGCCTAGGGCTTACTGTCGAGAGCTGAGGGCTGAGCGCCAAAACTTCAATCCAGATATCTCAGGTGGCCGGTGAATGGTAATACATCAAGGTGTTCAAAGATCATTGTATGATGAGGTTCCGCTGCATCCTGTACATCCTTCAAGCTCTCTATTCAGACCTGATTGTACACTTCTGAATAACATCTCTTCGTTTCTTGTGCAGCGTTATTCGATCACACATGACGGCGAAAAGCAAGTCCCAAGAATGGATTTAAAAGAACAAAGTTGCATATGCCACGTTCATCCCGCGCTACGTCTGAACAACCGTGATGACTTAAATTTAGACTTGTTCCTGCCACCCCGAATACCAACGTTCTTCCGCTTCTATTACTGCGCTACCGTGGCGGAGCGCTTGACAGCTGCTCCGCCACACGCCAGCGCCGTTCATCTGGTCAGACGCGGTCAGCACTCTCTCTTCCAAAGCTGCGTCTTGCGCGGCAATCGGCCAATCACAGCGGTTGACGTTTTCGTCTGGGTGAGAACATGGCGTCGAGAAGGAATTAGTGCAAGGTGGGAACCCCCGGATTACTGGCCATCCGGCTGGGTGTTTCGGCAGTGCGACTGTGTAAATGGCACTTTTCGGGGACTGCGGGTATTGGTGCTGCTGACAATTACAGGCTAACAGACGCAAAGCTGGAGAAGCATGGCTGATTTCTCAACTGTGTACCGGAAGGACGTGATGCGGTGGAAGAGGATCATTCCGTAGGGCTGTACAACAGCACTTAGGATATTGGCAAAAATGACCGTAGCAAAGTACAGTTTAGATGTTGTATATAAGTGAACAAGAAGTCCTCGAGATGAAACTTCTCTTCTCTCATCATCACATAGCAAACACAGTATCTAACCCAATATTCCAACTTTTCCTTTCATCTTTCCTATCTCGTTTCCTTATTTCCTTAAGTCTCTATCCAAATCTCCAAACGAACCAAACAAAACCCGCAAACATGTTCTCCTTCAAGACCCTCACCACCGTCCTCCTGGCCTCCGCCACCGCCGTCTCCGCCGCGCCCACCACCACCACCGGCAGCACCAAAGCCACCCGCACCACCCACCTCACCGGCGTAACCCACTCTGTCGTCGCCGGCCTCGGCGGCCTGCGCTTCGACCCGGACAACGTCGTGGCCGAGATCGGCGACGTAGTCGAGTGGCACTTCCTCCCGCGCAACCACACCGTCGCGCAGTCCAGCTTCGGCAACCCATGCCAGCCGCTCGCCGACGGCAGCGGCTTCTTCCCGGGCTTCGAGTTCTTCACGCCCGAGGGCCAGGCCCCGGACGTGTTCCAGGTTGTCGTCGAGGACAAGAAGCCCATCTGGTACTACTGCGCGCAGCCCGCCATGACGCACTGCAACGCGGGCATGGTCGGCGTAGTCAACCAGAACTTTGACAACCAGGACTTCTCGCTGGCGAAGCACAGGGAGCTCGCGGCCAAGGCGACGCTGGTGATTCCGCCGGTTAAGCATGTTGGCAAGGTTGTTCCTAACCCCAACCCCCTTGGCAGCTTCTAAGCGCCCAGGTAATGGGATACTGCGAGAGAGGGGATTTTCAAGCTTCGCGGTGGTGATACAGGCATGGCTAGGGCTGGGGTTGCATTGCATTTGGTGGTATTGCGTCTTGGTTTGTGGGATTTATGTCTGACTTTGCTCTTTTACTTTGGATTTTGTTTGGGTAGATGATCACTCACTTCTGGTATATAGTAAATCAACTGTTAGTTCGCAATTCTATGACCATGTGATGAAAAATGGAATGGCTTTCCTAGTTTAATGCTTTTAAAATAGGCATATGCAACAACACAAAATACTCGCTTCCTACCGGCCGAGGCTCAGTGCTCCTATATCAGGTGGAAAGACGACGTCGACGGAGGGCACTTCCACTGTCATCGAGTCTCTAAAGAGCGAAATGCCCTCAGTATGCTGAGCTCCAGCTCTCTTATCCTCTGACTTGAGCACGAAAGATTTCAGCTCCCTAGCAAAGCGCCCATAATCTCCCACTTCGATGAGGTTATCGGCAACTATATTGAGCTTATCCGGGGAAGCCTCGTCAAGCTCTTCACCTGTTACCGTCCCAAAACATTAGCCAATTGAGGCAATATCCTGGCACGGCAAGTCTCAGCACTATAGGTTGTCTTGTTGACTTACGAGAGAATATGCCCGCAAGGGCGGCAAAAAAGCCATCCGTCACTGAGTTTATCGGTGTGCAAGCCAGTATCATCAAGGCGAAGGGGAGAGCCAAGGCATCCCCAAAGCACGCCTGGCCCATCGTGACGGCTCTACGCACTGCTGCTTGTTCGCTGGGTTGATAGGAACACGGCGGCCCTATCGCGGCGAACGAGGTTCGACGTATTTGGACCACCCGGCTCGCCAAGCTACACCAATGCTTCTTGTCTTCAAAATATGGACAGAACTGGAATAGGCCCAGATCAACGAGCTTTTGCAAGGACGTTTGGCTACATTTCCCTTCGACCGACAACAACCCTTGGGTAAGATATTCTCCGAAGTAGAAGGAGCATTTCTCTTTCTTGACCCTCATCTCGAAGAAGGCCTCATATTCCTCCGTCCAGGTTTGCTCATCCCGAAAGAAATCCATAGCTACCGTGTCTTGGATGAAGGTGCCTTTAGGAAACTTGGACGTGTCAATCATGAGGATGAAGATATTGGACAAGTCGTTGAAGTCTCTGGCCAGAGGGTGTTTAGTGTGTTTGTAGAGCCCCAGCTGGATTGCGAAAAGCAGTGAGCTGGTCCATGATACCAGGTTACTATGGTGGCGGGTTTTCTTCCAATTAAGATGATTGTAGAGGTCAGAGGGTCCGAAGTTGTCAGTTCCCATAAGAAGGTTGTTCATGTTCCAGTTCCAAGTTGCCTTTGCGTGGGCTGACCATACCTCGTGCGATGATGTAGCCCCCTGCGAGTTGGCATCGTAAACGCGGAACAGATAGCGGGGGATCCTATTCAAGCCATCTTCCAAGTTTGCTTGCCCGGTGGTCCTGGCGGTAGTCGTGACCATAGAGATGGCGGAATTTGAATGGTGTGGGGATGTTAGGGAAGACATCCATGGTTGCTAGCTTGGGACGTGTTCATCCGAGGCGGATGTTGACGCGAAGCCCCACTCCCCGACGAGAATAAAATAAACAGATTCTTGGATGAGTTTCGGCGAAGGGAAAAAGGTTTAGCCGACACTTTACGGAGTAGTCTCAAGATGCGTGCTTTTTGCAACTAGTTCAGGTAAGAGAATCGTTTTCAGCTTTGTCAAAAAGTAATAAGTCAATAGTACCACGCATCCTCGGCCATGACACCACCGTGAAAATACATATTTATCGCGAGGAGCATGAGGTCGTCCTCCTCATCCTCATTCATTATGACTTTTTTACCCACCCCTATCATGTGGTCGAATGTCCTCTGTTTGTATTCTGATACAATCTTGCTATCGAAGTAGTGGCTACTCAGAAACAGTGATTAATCCTGAAATTGTTTGACTTCGAAGAGTTGGTCATCCGGCATCCAGGAATCATTGTGAAGTGCGGCTACAACGTCGTCTTCAAGTCGCATGCAGTCTCACGGTGTCTCCTTTGTCCATCATACCACAGACATCTTCCAATGGGAGCTTCTTAATCATCTTTGCGACTCCATCCTCATACGTCTTCCTCGTCTTGTGACTCTTGAGTCGTGGTTTAGCCTGTAGAAACCATTCATTCACAGCCCGCTGGAAATGTGTTTCCAGTGATTTTGTGCGAATGTGATTTCTAACAACTACTTCAGCGTATGCATGAAATTCTTTCAGTTCATATGTACTATGCTGAAGACCAGTAGATGGATCTCGAAGTGCCCATGGGGCTTCTATCGGAGATAACCAAGGTAAGTAAGTGTCATAATATGGGTTGGAAAAAAGAGAATTTCTCGCAAGGAGAGAATTATGTTCACGTACCTGGGTAGAGTTTCAGAAATGCATCTACACTGTCGTTTTCAAAGCCTGAAAAATGCGACAAGGACAACAGCATGACCGCAAACGCAGGCGCCAGATTACGGTTAGCTCCATGAGAACCGAAACAGGCTTCCGCGATGGCGATGAAGGTGCGAGCATGTGCTAGTGATGCCCATGCCTGGTGCTCAACTCTGAGCGAATCCACCTCTTCCCGCAAGCTCAAGACGCGCTTTGCTAAGCGCGACCAGTGTATACTATCCCCAAGATAGGGGCAGACGTATTCGTTGAAGAATCCTGTGTCGATGAGCTTCTTCAGGGATGTCACACCCGAGGCTCTGCTGACGTTGATACAGCCCTGACTGAGGTATTCGCCAAAAGAAAAGGTACGACCCCATTGGCCCGTCCGCAATAGGTATAGCTGTTTCAACTGAAAGTTCTTGTTGCGGAGGCAGTACATGACCTCAAGATCTCGTATGAATGTCCCCTTGGGGAACAGTGCAGTATCGATCATGATGATGTGGACATTGTGTGCAGAACGCCCCTTGCTTCGCTTGCTGTGTCTGTATAAGGCACACTGCAGAGTGAATAAGAGGGAGCTTGACCAAGAAACAAGATTGTCTTCGTCTTGTTGCGATTTCTTCCAGTTCAGATGTCGATTCAAGATAATCGCGGCCTCTTTGGTGGTCTGGTCGAGCATGTTGCGGCGACAGTCAAGGCTACCCAGGTCGGCGAGACGAGAAGAAACATAATCTGCGTTTGTAGTGCCGGAGGAAGCCTCATCGTATACTCGGAAGAGATAGCGCGGGGTCTGGTCGAATGAGGGTTTCAGCCTTTCTCCCCAGGCTTCGTGATTGGGCCCGGGGGCGAAGTTGAGGATTTCCCCTACACCGGGTTGCCACGGCGGCATGATAGAACGGGCTTGATGGTCAAACCTTTGAGGCGGGGTAGAATGTGCGGCAAAAGGTGTACCGATCAGCCTTCTTGAAGCAATTAAATGTCAGGAGAGATGCCTACACATCTCAAAGGATGGCGAGGTTGGGCGCGCCTAGTCTGTCCTCAAATCTGCGGAAAAAGAAACGTTGAGGAGAATTGGAACGCCGACGGGCGTCCCTTGCTTGTCGCTGAGTACGGCGGGGTAAGAGAATGACAGCGAACACAATCGAAACGAGTGCGCTTTCTGACCAATGCTCCAATCCGAAACTCAGAAGATGTAGATGGATTTGTGCTTTGGATGGAGGCTTGGGCGGATTTGGGGCCAGAGTCTGACAAACCGCCTTTACGGCCTACACGGAAGTCAGGGACGAAACGGCAAGGACGTGCTTGCTGCAGGGTAAATCCTGGCCGTTCGGGCTCCAATTACTCGCTCAACTCCAAGGCCAACGTCTTTTCATCGACGCCTAAGAGAATAATAAGATAGCTTACCGCCGATCTTTCAATCGTCAAATAGTATCTCATTCGTGTGAAAACTCCCACTGATGGACTATCATCGCTCTCAGCGGCTGGTTCACTTGTACTGGTATCTGCAATCACTCCATTTCGCAACCACGATTGAGAAATCAGAGCCATAATGAGACAGGCGCAAGAAGGGTTCTCAAATTAAGTATGATGAAGCTCGCGCTATAGCATTACGGAGTGACAATACTTATACCGGCATATGGCTAATATGCGCCCTTTCTCTCCTGCCACTTCGGCTGAGGCGCCGCTTCAACCTTTCCAAAGCTTGTGACACTAACCATGCCCACCTCCCACTTCAGTCCGTCAACCTTGGCGCCGTCCTTCTCATGGGCCCAAAGTGTGACGCCGAGGTGGTTGGATCCCTGATAGTTGAGAATACCCTCGGGAATAGGGAACCGCGTCTGAGGACCAACATGATGGACATACTTGCCAAACTGGTATCCGTTGACGAAGAGCTGAGCGCGGTAAGCGGTGGTGGTAGTGTTGGCAAAAGTCAGGGAGATCGGAATATCGTATCCTGTAGGAAGGTCAAGGTCAAAGGAAGCGGAGTAGTACGCAACGCCAGCCTTGGAAATGCCCTCAGAGGGGCCCTTGCTGTCCTCCCAAGAGCTAGAAGGGGGCTCAGGCCAGTGGTATCCTTGACGCTCGACGAAAAGTCCACCCTCGTTGAGAGGACCGCGCTCTCTGTCAGCATAGTCTTCGCCACCGAGATTGCCGGTGATCTTCCACTTGATGTCAGATTGCTCGTGGCCGGCTAGGTTGTAGTTGAGAATTCCGCGGGGGTTCTTCTGTTGCTCCTCATTGATGACCCAGTTGCCGTTCAAACCCATGTGATCAACAACAACGGTGAAGACGTAATCCTTGTCCTTGGTGAGTTTAGGCAACGTGAAGGTGCTGTTGTAGCCGCCAGTGACAGCATTGCCGGGCCAGGAGCCGACGAACTCGTCGTTCAGCCACACCGAAGCGCCATAGGCGTTTCCACCTTGAGTAGTGAGGTTGAAGACGCTCTCTTCGCCATTGGCAGTGAAGTGCCCTCGGTACAGCAACGAACCAGTATGGTACCCGTAGTCGCCACCGTACAGACTGACTGGAGTCTTGAGCGGGTTCGCCGTGTTGTAGGTTTCCTTCAAGTCGGCGTTGGTCCAAAGCTCGTCAGAGTAGTCGGACTTGATCTCTGGAAGCGAGTCAATGTACTTCCAACCCAGTTGGCTGATGCAAGGAAGCTTGATCTCGGGGACTTTGAAGTCAACGCTGGCAGTAACAACGCCTCGGTCGTTTTGCTTGAAGTCGAGTGCCTTGCCGTTGAAGTTCAAAGTCTTGAGAGAGGACGGGGCGCCGCCGATAACCTCGATGGGGGTGGTGGCGTTGACGTCTCCAAAGACACTGAGCGTGTCGCCGTCGACTGCAACAGTCCGGACGAGGTAGCCGGCCTTCAGAATTACGTCTGAAGTGGCGTAGTTGCCCTCGGTAGGGGGAACCCAGAAGTTGTAGGCCTCGTTGCGGGCTGAAAGTCAGTTAGTAAAGCTTACTCGGAGTGTGGGGCTTGAGGAGTCTCACTCAAGAGGTACACGTAAAGGTCCTTGTGGACACGAACAACCTTGCGCTCGTCGGAGACGGCCCAACCAAGAACAGTGTAGCCGTCCTTCTGCTCAATGGTCACATCCGAGCCCTCGATCACATCATCGTCGGTAACATCGCCCTGGTCACCCTCGACGGCCAATTCATGGTGCTCATCAGCGCCACCGTAGACAACCAAAACTGTCTTATCATCGTACTTCTTCCTGCACTGTCGTTAGACACGAAAGTTATGATGACCGTGGCAATTCTGCAACCTACCAGGTGAAGACCTCGGCAGACGAGTACACGAGATTCTTGTCCCCAACAGGGTAGTCGCTGACATGAATCTTGGAGTCTCTCCTGGTCAGGTAAAGACTGTCGCTGAGTTGAGGAATCTCGAGCTGGCCGTACTTGACGGTGTCGACCTTCAGCTTGTACGCCACCGTCTCAAGCGTGTCGTATTGTGTATGTCTGCAGCGTGTCAGTCCAAATTCACTGTCAGGTAGAATCCCTTGACAGACCTAGCAATATAGAACTTGGTCGTGTTGGTAGTCGCAGGCGTGACGGTAATGGCATCGTTATTCGTAAACTCGAGGGAGGAATTGAAACGGTCGGCCTCAAGATACGCGGGGGAAACGTGGAAGAAGTTAGCTTGAAGTTTCGACTCGCTGTACTTCTCGCGAGTGAGGAGACGCTCCTCTGTGATTTGCGCGCCGTAGTCGTAAGAGGTGTAGCCATCGGAGTGGCCGAGGTTGCCCCAGTTGGTACCGCCCCAGGTCTACAACCAGTCAGCTTTGCAACTAAGGTGTTGAAGAGACTAGAAAATAACGTACCATGTAGATGTTCATGATGGTGACTCCGACAGCATAGTTATTCTTGTAGAGAACTCGTTCGAACTCGTGGTTCAGCAGACCAGCACATGATTCGAAACCGGCACCGCCCCAGGGCTGGAAACCACCGCCTTGGAACTGCTTACTGTTAGTGCTTGACCTTTGGTCGCAGAGAATAATCATGTCATACTTCGACAATAGTGTAAGGGCTATCAGGAGCGATCTTGTTATTCGTCGCGAGCCAGTCTGTGGGCAGGCCGTTCTCAGGCCACACAGTCGGGTTCCAGCAGTCGAAGCCAAGGGGGTAGGCGTCGTGACCGTAGATGTCGACCTTGGCGGGAGTCGAGGTCGTGATAGCACCAAGCTGCCAGGCCTCGTTGTTGACGTACGGTACCACAACACCGGCTGTTTTGAACTGGTTCTCAACATAATTCCAGTAGTCGTAGTCCGGGAAGGGGTAAGGCTCAATTGCTGCGTTGTACTCGTTCTCCATCTGGAATAGGCTGACTGGGCCTCCGTTCGTGATCTGAGCACCGGCAATGATCTTGCCAATCGCGGCGGTGTAGCTGATCTCGTCAGCTATCTAGGTCGACTCCTCTTTGCCAGTAGACTTACTTGTCGGTAGCCTTAAGGTAGGCCTCGTCGGCTGATCGAAGGACTCCTTGGACTCTTTGCAGCCATCCTGGAAAGCCTCCTCCGGACACCTCGGCATTGATGTATGGTCCCGGTCGCTATACTGGAGTTAGAAGAATACTATCTCGAAGAGAAAGAAGACCATCTTACGGCGAACAGGTACAGACCAGCCTTCTGAGCGGCCTCGAAGAGAGGCTCCAAGGCGAAGATACCCTCAGCACGGACTTCACCTGGCTTTGCTTCCAGCAGTCCCCAGTTGACGTAGAACGAGATGGAGTTGTATCCGGCCGCTTTGATCTTCTGGAGGATGTCGAACCAAAGGTGTGGAACTGGCATTCTACACAAGGAATCAGCAACCGAGCTGGAACTCAATTGAAGAAGGAACTGTACCTAAAGGCATGGAACTCGGCGCTGAAGATCATCAGTCTTTCACCATTAATGAAAAGACTTTTGTCGTCCCATGTCACCTACAGCTGAAAGTCAGCCCTACTTTGCCACTGGAGTGATTTGAGCCTTCGTCAAGTGCCAATGGCGTCAGTTAGTCGTGGCTTAACTCACAACATCCTGCTGCCTCCCATTGAGGAGGTGCATGTCTCGCGCCACGGCCCTACCACTGACTCCATTGAGCCAGCCCAGGGCCAAAAGCGAAAGGATCTTGACGCGTGAGAGCAACATTGTCAATCAATGCAGCAGTCTCTACACTGATCGCAGCTGGATACTGACGAGTGGGTGAAGGAGACACTACACTTTTCATAAAGGAGCAGATTTGTTTATTATTACACGGAAATGCGCACATCCGCCTTCTCCACGCGAAGATCGGAATGTCACCATCCCCAACCTTATCCCGATGTAGCGGCGGAGGCGGCGGAATTGGAAGCTCATTAGTGGTCGGCAGATGTCAGGGACAGCCCTTCTCACACTCACAACCAGTCGACTGAGCTGGTGTAGACGCAGCTGTTCGCCAACTTCCCCTCTTTTACTCCAACTCTGCAAGTCCAAAGTCCGTAGAGGGCGACGAACATGACATGACATGCATGTCGTACATCATGGAATCAAGGAGGATGGGAGCCGGGCTGGCACTACGAACCAAACAAGAAACAAACACATTCGGTATGCCCCGGAGCTTTCACCGCATCCCCCAACCACAACCCCTGTCTTCCCCCGCTCGTTGCCCCGCGTTTGTCGGTTAGCCCTTGCTTGGAGGGTGTTCGTCCCTTGTCTTTCAAAGCGGTTTTTACGTGATTGAGGCAAGGTGCTCCCTGCGGGAAGTCGCGCCACCTACAACGGCCCGCATGCCCGGGGCGTTCAGGAACACGTTGAAACTTCCGTCCATACAGAGCCCTGGAAGCAACTTAAGCA
Source organism: Colletotrichum sp. SAR 10_66 (assembly GCA_028639655.1). Lineage (NCBI taxonomy): Eukaryota > Fungi > Ascomycota > Sordariomycetes > Glomerellales > Glomerellaceae > Colletotrichum > Colletotrichum sp. SAR 10_66. The sequence continues at coordinate 132,919 of JAQIUS010000039.1, read as the reverse complement.
GAATAATCAAGACGGAAAAATTCCAGAGCTTCCCAACCTTGTGATTTCACTGATTCCCAGGGGAGGATCTGTTTAAAAACGCTCCATTCGCGTATGTGGAATTTCCCCTCTGCTCGGGGAAGTTGCCAAGCATGGCCAACCGAAGGGCGGCTGGTCACATGCAGGTTGGATTCGGGCACGCATTGAAAGACCCCGAGCATGATGCCCCAGTGACATTACGTCAGGGACTCCTACACGCGCTCTTCCTTGGCGAGACAGTGGGCAAATCAGCGGACTCAATTGAGTGCCGGCCTTGAGAAGCACATGCATTGCATTTTGGGTGCATTTGTTACTAACATTTCATTACGGCGTAGTCTGTGTGCGTGTATGCCCCGCAATCGCGCGAGAAGATTTCTCTGGGTGCGATTTTCTGGCGTTCAAAGACATCAAACATTATATACATGAATCTTTCTGCAATCGTTTATGCCTGCTTGAGTCCCAGCAACTCAGTCAACTTCAACATGCTGACGGTGACCTTGTTCGTCGTGCTGGGAGGCAGAACACCAGCGCCCATAATAAGCAAATAGTCGGGGTCCTCCTCCATGATGCGGAGGTTGCGGGTATAGGCGCCGGCTTCCGGAGAGTCGTACGCAATCCAGGCGTTCGGGTCACCACCGCGACGGTTGATGAAGAGAGGCGCGCTGTTGCTGCTGACGACGATGGTGCCGTTGCAACCACCGACGGGGGACCAGACAACGTTGGGGCTGTTGATGGGGAACACGCCGCCGTTGGTGCTGTTGATGTAGTAGTCGGGCGCGTCGGCGAACTTGCGAGGGTCCTTGGCGATGCGGTAGTAGATGGGGAACGAGTAGGGTTCGATGATGGGCGCGCCACCCCATTCAAACGTATACATGTAGTCGCCGTTGCCGAGCTGGGTGACGAAGGGCATGCCGGGGCGGTCGGTGTAGGTCGGGTAAGAGACGTCCTTGACGACCTCGGACCAGTTCTTGAGGTCCTTGGTGGTCTGGTGGGAAATCTCCTGGCCGTGCTCGGCGGAGCGCTGGTCGGCGTAGTAGAGAATCAGGTCGTCCTCGAAGATGCTGCCAAATACGTTAGTGATTGCGACAAGATGAATGCATCGTGTGTCGTAGACTTACAGAATAAAGGGCTCCCAGACGGGGGTCTCCTCGTTGTTGGGGATGGCCCGGCCGCCAGCAGCGACGTGGGACAAGAACTCCCAAGTACGACCCTTGTCCGTGGACGCGTAGAGGTCGATTTGCGTCTGGCTCAGATCCGTAGGAATGCTGTTACCAGCAAGAAGAACAGTTCCGACGGGGTACCCGCCGAACTCTTCACGAAGCTCATACAGGAAGGGCTGGTAGCGCAGACCCCAGTTGTTGACCTCATCGTGAACTTGGCCAACCTCCTCCCATGTGACGCCACCATCGAGAGACTCGTAGATGGGGAACCAAACTAGAGGAGGCTCGGGGGAGTAGTTCTCCCAAGTGCCCAGCAGGCGGCCGTCCAACAGTTGGACAGTGCGGGGATACAGGACCCGGGGGTCCGTGTAGTTCTCAGGCGGCTGGAAAATGAGATTCCGCTCGAAGGTCTCGAGGGCAGAAGCGATGCCGCAGGTGAGGGCGCCGACGGCGGCGAAGAGGGCAGACCGGAGCATCATGGCTGCGACTCGACGATCTCTGCGGGAAGCGACGCGTCTGAGAAACGAGGTGCGGAGGGAGGGTAGATCGTTCCCCAGACCGATGCGATGGGACCTTTTATATGGGTGACATCGAGAGCATCACATCCAGTACTGGACCCATGGCAATGGTACCAGAGACGCAGTTGCACCGGGGATCGTGACCGCAGACGAACACACGATGCGACATGGCCCGAGCTGTAAGCTGCCTCTCGGTAACCTCGGCCATGTGGCGAGATCCATAATCTTGTTGCTCCCCCAGACTGGAGAAGCCTGGAGACGGTCAATGATTTCTGCAAGGTATGGGCAGCTTGAACGAGGAGAAATTCTGGAGACGCCAACGTGAAATTATGTTGGCGTTGCTAAGAAGCGTAAGTGACTGGGGTCACCGCTGCGAAGTCGCATCGTATGCGCTCCAAACAAACAGCTGTCAGTCCAGATGAAGATCAGAAAACGCGGCAAAACAACGCAAGTTATGCCGAGCCTGCAGGAAACAGATTGGAGTTGTGAGAGCCGGGCCAATGTTCTCTCGAGCTATGCCACGATGAGCTGCTCATTTCGGTGTACCCCAAGAGTTGAATGTGGGGTTTGTGCGGGGGAATGGAGTCAAGTACCGAAGAGCGGTGGCTGGACTGAGATGCGCGCCAATCATATCTGGAAACGGTGAAAGTGGTGTGAGCTTGGCATCCCTGTCCTGGTGCAGCTTTGTCGAAGCTTGTCGCTGATGTCGTCGTCTTCGAAGTAGGACAAGGCGACTGATGACGTCCACCTCTGACTGAAGTCAGGCCATCCTCTTCAAGCTTCAAAACACTTGCGCCCAACGTACTAGATGGAGTTGGTGGATAGAATGATTCCAAGCAGAGGCTTTGATTATTAGGTATCTAAAATACAGATAAGCCACAAGGATGGGATGCGAATAGAACAAATGCGACTACATAGGATGACAGAAATATTATATACCTTAAGCCTATCAGACATGAATGGAGTAATAAGATAGAAGTAAGTTTGTTGTCCAAGGTGCTATGAGTATCATAGTCCATTAATTGCATAAGTTACACTACGAGCTATGGAATGCCATTCGTAGCTGTTGGGGCGGCGTTGAAGCTCACAGGTTAAATTATATCGGTTGGCATAGTCGGTTTCTACACACCGTAGAAAATCGCGAGTCGAAAGCAAAAAGAATTGCAAGGAGAGTCATCAGTGAGCCAACATCTGAAAACAATTACGATAATTATGTGAGATCTATCCAGTCAATGCAAAAGGGTGATATATATGTTCTTCGACCCAACTGCAAACTCGGAATGTTTAAGACCTTTTTTATTTTTGGCTATGATATGGAGGGAGTGTCACTTTGGGCATGAATCAACAGATTGGAGCCAAGAGGAACAGTTCATTTGCTCAGCATCAGTCGTTCGGGGAGATGTGTTATACTAGTATATTGGGAGCAGTTTGAACTGCGCAAGTTCAACCTAATTTAGTCAAATACTAGCAACAAAACATTTTATGGAGTCATACAGCTCATGACTGCTGCTGAAGTCTACCTAGAAAGTTTCATAGCGGCTGTTGAAAGCGCCCAAGATGCATTTGCATGAGCCGGAAAGATGCTCAAGGTATTTTGAATCACTGGCGTGTTGTTGAGTTGTCTTCGCAATTTCCCTCTCCGTATCAGAAGTTGGTTATACTAGAGTTGTATGATATAAAGTTTGTGTACAGGAGGAAAAAACTATTGCAACTAATTTGATCTGATCCAAGAGCTTCGGCTTGGGGCTATTCTTATTCTTGTTTGTGAGGTAATGGTTGTTGAAGGTCGTAGCAAGAACGGTCTTGACTAAATTCCAAAGAAACGAGTTAAAATCAAGCACGTGGAATGACTGATCTATGAGTGGAAACACCAAGACCCAACTGGCCACATCCCTTGCTATGAAATTGCTAGCTAAGCGTTGATATTCTCGGCACCGGGTGGCTGAAGAAACCCGTGAAGCCGGACGGAATACCAGCCAGGTCCGACCAGCGAGCTCACATTTGGGACTTGCCTTGAAGAACTCACGAGTGGGCTTATTCAAGAGGCAGTCAGTGTTGAGGTCAGGATGTTCGATCGGAAAAGTAGTGGGGCAAAACACTGCCCCCTTAAGAACCCGAGAAATCTCGGATGCTCAGGGCCAATTGCCAAGCTCCGATTCAGACAATCAGCCTTATGATTGGAGCGATGAGATTCCATAATCAGAACAAGGCAGATTGAAACGCAATCGTCTTTTGGAATCATTCGCAACCCAGGTGATCTGTGATGATGCTTGCCAAAGGGAAAAGGGGATACTCGTATGTGACCCGCACCATCGATCCTCTGGTTCAATTGAGCAGCTCCTGAATCCGAGGACAGACTATCCTAAGGCAAAGTCAACCGTGGACTTCGGATATCATGGTGTTTGCGAAAATATACAAAAGCCGCGTATGGTCCTCGATCTTGGGCCCGGCATGAAACAACACTTTCCATCACTCAGATCAATCTCATCCAGTCACTCACTTCATCTCGAATCGTTCTTTTCCAAAATGCGCCCATATAATCTTGGTTTTTTGCTATGCCATAGCGTCATGGCCATGGGAGTAAGTCTCTATGCTTGCTTAATTGCAGCATTGGGCCCTGTTATCAAGGCTAACCTGTGTTCCTTCAGCAGGGCATCATTCCCAATACCCAACCCCTGAACGGATCTTTGGCTTTCATAGGCCAACCAGCCACGCCTATTACCCTCAATGCGAAGACACCATTCTTTCCATCTGCTTCTCTCATGCACGAAGATAGCGGAAACACCGGGTCGACCGACTACCCAGGACCCTTGGGAGGCAGCAACATGAGCCTGTCCAGCCAGCAGATCGTCACTGGTGTCATGACTTGGGGCGCGAACAATACCATGACGATTGGCTATGCCAACTCGACAACACTCGCCCGTGGGATCGCGGCCATTGACCCGCAGACAATGGAGATTTTGGCTACCTGGACCCCTCCGGACACCAACCAGACCCTCAGCCTGGGATACCTCGAGTATCTGCTAGAGACCGACGAAATACTCTTCACCAGCCAGGAAGGCCATGTCTACTTGATTCGTCGCGATGACGACGCCGAAATGGGAACCTCATTCACCACCATCCGTAACATTGACCTGACCACGTTTCCGTCGGCAATTGCTGATGGCGAGTCCTTGCTGAACGCGATGATGGATACGGCTGGGAATATATGGTATACTACTGGTGGCATCCCGGGAATCGGTTCGCTGTATGCTGCGCAGACTTCTCTCACGCTCGGCTACATCACACCCGATAATCAGGTACATTCGATTCAGATGGATGGCCAGACTATCGAGAACGGCATTGCTGTCAGCAACACCACTGCCTACGTCGTCACAGGTCCCACGACCATTGGCACAGAGGGGGTGCCTCAAGTCGGATACATGCTCGCCTTGACGTCGCTTCCATCCTCTGGAGATGCTGGCTCTAATGGTGGAGTGAGAACTCTCTGGAATGCCACGTACGATGCTGGCAGTACTACAAAGCTGGGCGCCATCACTCGCGGTTCGGGATCTACGCCGGCGCTTCTTGGAGACGATTATGTGGTAATTACAGACAACGCCGACGGCCGAATCAACCTCGCAGTCTACTATCAAGGGGCCACAGAGAAAGATCAGTTGCTTTGCACCGTCCCCCTCTTTGGAGAGAACGCAAGTGCCAACGATCTAGCGGCGACAACACACTACGATGTCACAACCGGATTTTACACAGTCGTGGTGGAAAACACATTCAACGGCACCACGATGTTCTGGCCGAATGCCTCCTCGACTTTGGACGATATCAACGGTGGGTGGAACAACATGGCTGGCATGCCAGGTGGCACATTTGCGGTTCAAGTCTCGGCCGATGCTTCCGGTAATTCCACAGCAGCCCCGTGCTCTGTTCGCTGGACGTCTCCTATGACGGTTAAAGCCAACCCAGTGCTGAGCACGGAGACGGGATTATTGTACTTTTACACCCAGGATGAAAAGCTTGCTGAGGAGGGTATGTATGTGTGGTATGTCGTAGCTTTGGACTGGCGATCTGGTGCGGAAGTCTGGAGAGCACGCATGGGCTCCGGTGGAGCGTACAATGATAACTGGCTTCTTGGTGGCTTGGGGCCCGACGGCACTTATTATCAGGCGATGCTTGGTGGGCTCGCCGCGATGAAAGATGGCTCCAACTGATACACCCTCCCACGGTCCAGGGTTGTTAGAGGACCGCACCGTAGTCAAGGTTTGTGGCACTGGTATTGGCTTCCCAGATACTCGGATGGTACTACCACTTGTCATATAATTCAAAACTTCTTCCGCCCGGCCGTCATGGTGATGCCAAGCTCCATGTCTGCAGCATATACTGTGTATTGATGAATGGTATTATATACTGCGCATAATAGAAGGATCTTCTATCAACCAAACGTTCCTTCCCAATAGCAACTGACACGTCGCTTCACAATCTCTCCGATGGACAAAGGAGTTGTCATTGAGTCGAGGCTCTTAATCGCAGTCGTCGCACAGCGCCAGGCACTGCGCCATGCAACCAGCACGCTGCAAGTTGGTCTGGCGGTCAGGCGCGTTGTAAGCTGTAGGACATGGTGTTAGAATGGTCTCATTGATCTCTCAAACTCAGGGATTTGTGTTCAACTCACTGTCCCAGCACTCAGAGGTGCACGACAAGCAAGACCCTTGGAAGGGAGCTCCGGGGCTGCATGCGGCCATGACTGAAGGCATCATAGCCGCAGCAATGACGATGAAGGCCTTGGAGAACTGCATTGTACCGGTAGTAGAGTTGATGTGCTGGTTGATACGAATTTGTAAAGCGTCGAGTTGAGAGTAGATTGGTTGATGCGAGTGAAAACTAGTGTGAGAGTGAAGCTGATGAGGATACAAAGTTCAACATCGTGGGAAGGAATCTTCTCGTATATATACACATTCCTCAAAATCAATTTTCATGATGCTTCTGCTTGAGCGGCCGATGCCTGCTTGTCGGGCGGCCGATGCCTGCTATGGCTTTGTTCTTGGCGTGTGGTCTAACATCGTGTAGCCTGACTTGGAGGATCACGAAAGTCCCAAAGGACATCAAATAAAAGCTCAAGTTCCCAGACAGTGGATATCGTGAAGGATTAGGTCGTCCTGTTTCGTTAGCGATCCGCTGTCTAGCTCTATTGGGGTCTTGGCGAAGGCTGAGGACTGATCATCAGGCAAGATAAGATACTTCATAGTTGAGCTGAGTCTCATTCCGGATATCGGCGGATGGCAGACACTTCTCTCAGCGGGCTTTAATGCGAATGCACGAATGAGAACCAAAGTCCATTTCACAGGCATCTAAACAGAGAGAGTATTTCGCTTGATAGCTTAGCTTCATGCCGATCTTCTGTGCCTCGCCAGGCAGCCAATTGATCCACAGTCCCCGATATAGGCGACGGACGGCTCACCGGGCCATCCCGCAGGATGCAGGCTCCATGTAGCCTTAAATGTGGCTGTGATGATCCTTCTGAGGCAAATTGATCTTATCAGATCGAATGTCTTCAGCTGATCAGTCTGTCGTATGCAGCCATTTGTAAGACTCAACCATGATCACCGCTCTCACTAGCGTGGCTAGGCAACCGGCAGCAGCGAGATGACGTGGAGGAAGAGGCTGAGCGAGTGCAATGTGTAGACTGCAGCTGCGGTCGGGTTGAGCTATCCCTTCGTACATAGACATACATCTAGGAGTGCGCTTAGAAACTGTGTGTGACATAGACAATTATTGTAAAGACCAAATGATCATGCGTTCCGTTTTCCTCAACTCATAAGCCGCTGATACCAAGTGCGTCGCATGATAGAGCTACTTGACACACCTAAAATAGTGAGATAGTGCGAGAGCGCAGTGGCACCACGTGTAGGAAGGAATCGGGAACCACAAAAGCACCACGTGGGGTGATCTACCTACGAGCAAGGAAATTTCCTATTCGGAGAACATTGTCAAAATTGTCAAATGTTATCAACCGATGGTTAACCCAAAAATAAATGCCCAATGCGTAGCGTGTTAACGCATAGGCTGAAACGTCTGGACCATGCGAAGAAGTAGTATAAAATATTAAGTTGGCAGAAGGCCGGCCTGGATGACCAACGCGATCGGCCAAACTGAATTTTTGCCGATGCTACGTTCAAGGCCACCTTCATGATTCGACGTCCCATTCTCTTGGCCTTGTGACCTGCGTTCCTCCACAACAAGCGTTTCAATATTGCTAACATAGGGGAATATTATGATTACGTGCTAGACGTATGTACAGTATGGAAATATGTACAGAGAAATAGGGCTGACCCGAATTACCACCACCAGCCTTGCTTCTTCTTGACCCATCCGTGAACGACAGATGCAATGTCGAGGTTGTTCATCTCAAGGTGACCAAAGTGGCCGTTGCCCTTGATACCAATGTCACCCAACTTGATCCACTCGGGGTTCCCTCCGACTTGCTTCAGATAGTCGATGATACAGTGATCGTAGGTGATGTGCACACTGGCCTCTCCCGTCAATGCCACATAAGGCACGCTGGAGATCTTGGGAAGCTGGCGCGCCGGTTCCTTCTGGCGGTAGCAGTTGCGAAGCGCCAACGTCTCATTGCCGACAGACTCGATCTCATCTGCGAGCTCGGCCGAGTCCGTAACGGCGGGCTCGTAATCGACTTGGGTGTTGGTGAGACCCCATGGATTGGCAGAGCGGCCCCCAAGCCCATATCCGTAGGCCCAGAAGGGAATTGTCGATGGCTCGAGGTTGATGCTGCCGGCGAGATATTGAGGGCAGTCATTGGAGATAACGAGAGCAAGCTTGGAACCCAGGGAATGTGACACCAGGTACGACTTGGCGCCGATGAGAGATAGCAACTCGCAGCCAGCGGTGCGGATGGCCAGCTCCTGAGAAACATAACTACTTGTGTATGGGATGAAGCTTTGCTGGAACTGGTCGAAAGTAGGGTCGCCCCTCAAGCCGGTGCCAGGCCACTGTGTATGCAACTGGGATTGAGGATATGTGTTGTATTCCTTGACACCTGTGAAACCCATCTCGACGTACTCCACCGACATGCCCACATTCATGGTGAAGTTCGCCGGGTTGTTGGCGGTGGACCGTCCGATGCTGTTCGCGTCGATCAGATAAATCTGATATCCCTTCTGCAGGAAGTAAGTCGCCCACCCCGGGCGGTTGTCAGGGGTGTTGAGCCATGTGGTGGCGGAGATGCCACCGCCGTGGAGGAAGACAAGAGGGGTTGACCGAACTTTAATGATGGGCGTAAGCTTCTCGACATAGATCTGGCCTATGACGAAGAAGAGGTTAGAAAAACGTGGAGGGAAACTCTTATCTGGAAGGCTGCATTGTCCTACCAATTGTGATGTTTCCTGTCGGGTCCGGTGCGCTTTGGCCTCCCACGTAGAAGAACTCTCGATGATGCAGACTTTCCTGAGGGCTGCACTTTGAGCTGACAGCGTTCACGCCGGTGCAGTCGGCACCTGCAGCGGCGCCAGCGGCAGCCAATGCGACCGCGGAGAGTGCCGAAAGTCGGACCATGGCTCCTGATTGTCGTGGGCGAGCGTCGAGTTTGAAGAAGAGTTGACACGCGCCAAAGGGGGCCAGAAGTCGCACTAAGAGCGCGCACAGAATGTCCAGCGCGGAGACACGACCGGCGGCAAACACATCAGCAGGTTTTTCCCCCTCTTTCTTTTCTTCATGTTTCTGGGGCTCTTACGAACGAGAACGACTGTTAATATACGCTAAACGCTGGGACTTGTTCGTTTCTGTGTTGGTCCGAATCGAGGCAGACCGATCCCCCAAATTGCGGTCCCCAGGCCAAGAACCTCGTGCAGGGCAATTTCGGGGAACGAGACGGCACCGGGGGAACGCCGGTCGGAGGTGTTACCCAACCGAACATCGCCAAGAGCAAAACCCCTGCCTGCCGTCCTCGCAAGGCGGAGTGACAAGCCGGGAAGAACCATGAGAACCTCTTTTCACAGTTCCCCAGTGCATGTTGGGTCTTCTCCGATCTTTGACGCCATCAGACTGTTATTGGCTGTGCCTCCCACTCGCAGAAGCGAGGGGCCGAGGCCTGCGGTTCTCTGCGATGTTTGCGAGCGCCGACTGGCATCCATGACTCGCCATCGACTCATTCTCACCACACCTGCCCGCACCAGAGCCAACCTTGTCCTTGTAGCTTAATCTGCACGGCATGGCAGCTGAATGGTTATCGCGGGCTTTTCCAAGAATGCCCAAACACCGGCTCTTCCCCCATGCTGATCCCGCAGTTGCGAAATTCTTGTCGATACGACCCTCCCACGATCCCGGGACCTCGCACCCGGTAAGCGATGCTGAAGATCAAAGAAGGCCGGGTTTCCCACGATGTGAAACCATGCTAGCCCGCGCGTCTGGCCTTGATACACTGAAAATAATTTGGAGCGGTTCAGCCCATCTCGAAAGAAAGCTGCATAAAGCGGACCGGCCGCCCGCTCCCGTCGCGGGTCTCCTCTTTGCATGTTGAGCTCGGTTAGTTGGACGACTTGTTTCTCGCCATGTCGAACAGCAGCACGGCCTCCGCGAAGATCGGGAAGCCGCCCAACAACACCAGGGATTACAATGTCATTAGGGGGATCTACCGGCAATATGGAGTCACGACGCTCGACCCTGCTCTGGGTTACATCTTCGCCGCCCAGGAGCCAGCGAACGCCGTTCACGAATCGAAACAGGGCGCCATCATTGCCGGCATGGTGATAGTGATGCTTGCTATAGTGGTACCGACGACTGGAAGGTTGATTGTGAAATGGAGAGGAACGCAGACGAAATTTGGTTGGGATGACTGGGTGATTGTTGCAGCTTCGGTGAGTTGGAACTCTTCCAACCTATCCCTGAAGTGCATGAAGAGGGACTCATGCTGATGACTTGCCAGATCCTCGCACTGGTCTACCCGATTCTTCAGATTCTCGTCGTCGTCGATGCTGGCGGCGGCCTTCACACCTGGGAAAACACTTACGACGACTACCAATTCTACTCATACTACCTCACCATCTGCAAAATCATATACTACCCAACGGTCGGCATTATCAAAATCTCGATCACGCTCTTCATCCGCCGACTCGTCGACACAGCTTTCAAGACCTGGAGGATCTTAGCGGACATCTTCCTCGGCACTTTGGTGGCATTTGTCGTCGCCTCCATATTCTGGAACATTTTCCTCTGCAACCCTCCTCGAGCTGTATGGGATAGAGAGTACGCAGGATCTCTCGCAACAGCAGCTACTTGTGGGAACCAGTTCCTGGCAGCCAAAGTTCTCAGCATTATTCACGTAGTGCAGAGTGTGCTTCTTCTTGCCACGCCTATCATAATCCTGTGGCGTGTCCGTATTGATACGAGTAAGAAGGTCAGGCTCTTCATCATTTGGGCGGCGGGTGGCCTCACTGTTGCTGGAGGCCTGCTCCAGCAGACACAGCCCTTCACGTCCACCGACATCTTCTGGGACTACACCATTATCCTTCGATGGACCGTGCTCGATATTTCAATGGGCATTGTCACGGCGTCATTGCCGGTATTGGACGCTGCGATCATGGGATCATGGCACGCAGCCAAGTCTACGCTTGGTCTTTCCAACGCAGACAGGCAGGGAACCAGCAAGAATACCACAAATCCGGAGCACACGAATCATTCCAGGCGGAAGACGTATGCCAGTTCATCTGAGAACATTATTGGAAAGGAGGACGGGGTCGAGCTGGGCGTAGTCCAGCACAACAGACCCGACGAGCCCAGGGAAAGCTCGGATGCAGATACTACAGCCCCCGGCAGAAAGCACGGGGTGAACAACATGGTATGATGAGATGACGATAATTGTAACGTATTAGCGTAATAAATAAAGCATGACGCAGTAGATATTCTGCTATCAACACTCAAAGTCTCAAAACTCTGCTCCCCCAGTTCACGGTGTGTGGCAATACTTGGTCACAGTGGCACATATCAAGCGCCATTCGGTGGAGTGTTGACGATCTTTTGGCAAGTCTACCCCTTCGTGATGGTCAACAAGGACACCACGTTGGCCCGAGGGCTGACGACCGAGTTCTCGGAATATCCCTGTTATCCGAGCAGATTGACGATCCCCGCGTCCGTGCATTGTCTGTCTGAAGCCCGTGATGTGGGTGCTTGTCCCACCGGATGGCACTCTGTTGACCCATATCCAATTTGGGGTCCTGACTCAAGTCATAGCTTTCGACGGCGAAGAAAGAACTGCCGGCCGGTAAAACATCGCTTGCTCGCCTTGTTTGCCGTGGAGATAAGGGGTTTTCCAGATATTGGAAGGGTATTCGGCGACCCGATGAAAAATTCATCAGTATTGAAGGGTTTATGCTCGTTGGCGGAACAGCCGTCATGGGCTGGGATCATCCCGATACAAAGGCTAAGAATACTGCTCTGTCGTTGCTTAGATAACCTCTCGGATTCCGCAGCTCTCCACTTATGACGTCGCAGGAAGCATCACAGTCGGTTCGCTATCGGCTTTCCGCTGTAGTGAGTACGGATAGGGAGTGAGATCAACGAACGTTCTCTTGGCAGTACGTTGTACTTTTGGAGTCAAAACGTCGTTTTTTACGTCGAAAACGGTATCCACTAAAACGGGATAGAGCCCGGAGCCGGAGAAACTTAAAGTATAGCGCTAGCCTAAAGTAGCTCCGTATCCTAGAGCTTCTCCGGAAACGCCCCACTATATACCGATTAGGTTAGCCGTTTCTGTTCGTTTTCTGTCGTTTTTTACTGACAGTACGAGTACGTTGATTTTTACGTAAAAAACGTGATTTCTCACACCCTACTAGTGAGTTGTTGATGGCTGTTCTACGTCGCTGAGGTAATCATTATGAGATGGGTCTTAGAGTGTAGGTAGACTTCGGCCCCATGTATGCGACAAATTCTTAACAACCATAGAGGTTTTATGTTTGCCCGTAGCATCGGCATTTGTAGCTGTGATACCCACCTTATTTAGTCGACCAGTAAGCTTATTCACTCCAGCATTTTTCTGAACTGAATTTCAGGTCACACACCGATTGAGTATGACTTTGCGAGATTAGAGTCACACGATGGGAAGTCTTTGGGGCTGATGAGTTTGTGCCTCTCGAAGCAGGACTACTAGCAAAGCAACAAACATAGGTGGACAAATCCTCGCATACTAGTCAATCACATTCGATCGCAAACCCAAAAGCCCCTCGACCATAGATTCAACTCATGTCAAGTTAGCCCGCCGAAAGGTGGTGTGAAATAATCAATAGATTGTTGCTGATGGTGGTCAGATGGGCACTGGGGTTACAACTCCCAAATAGTTCAAAGCCCACGCGCCGCCACAGCAACTAAGTGTGTCACTCAAATCATCGGTTGCTCCTGCCCTGCTATCCAACCTTTCTGTGCCAGGCGGTAGAACCGATGTCATTGGACTTATGATCAAGTTTTGGCTGATGGTCAATTTAATCGGTGACGTCAATGCATCCTTTACTATGAATGAGTATGGCCTGCTGAGATATTCCCGGTGTGAGTCTTCTTCAGCTCAGCCACGTCCTCCCCTTACACTCAATTCGTTACCCATCATCCCAAGACAACATTGAGGCTATTGCCGCCGAGAGCCGACTAAAGCTCGATGATCAGTCAAACTGACATCATTCCATCACTCCAGTGGGCACGAGGTTCTCCTAAGGCCGATGGCAAGCGTCGACCGAAGCTTCGATTCAGAAACCCTGATCGCACGCCAAGGGCGCCTACAATTCTCATGGGTCTTGAAAGTCTCGTTGAGGAAGCGAGAAAAATGCAATAGTGCGCAATTTGCAAGGAATGTAAATGTCTGACATGTCGTAATGTCAACTTGTCATCGCCCCCAAAGTAAGACAGCCCAAAAGGGTTCGTGTCTGCAGCTCTTGCAAGCATAGTCAACAGCTGGGGAACCAGAAGAGAAATTTGGCCACCTTCCTATTCTAGACAGTATTGTCTGACCATCACGTACTTGGCAATCCTTCTGCTGCATGGAATGCGGGACCAACCGTTGCGAACTGTCCACTAAAGGGAGAAGGAAAAAGCATACCGGAAAAGCGGCGTGCGTTCGTCGGGTTTCTTGGGCCTTTCAGGTGTAAAGATGCGACGATCCGATCCATTCGGCTCCGGCACATCGCGGGCTGGACCGCCGGAAAATATCCCATTGGGGCTGGGAAGCCTTGGCCTCTGCCTGATCACACTTTGCAAGGGCAATCTTCATGGTCAACTCAGCTCTTCCATTGGCTGTTTCGCACTTCCGCCCTGATGTGTGTGATGACGACGCAAGGGAGGCTCTGTGCCTCCTCAAGTGAGGCCATCACGAGAAAGTCTGGATTCTATAGTATCAGTAGGCCCGATCAAGGTCCTACCATCCAGAAGGAGGCAACCCTCGTCCTTCCATACCCGATGTGACTTGGCGAAGGATGCTCATCGTGGCATGACCATCGGCCTGTCCGCAATCCTTCAGGTCTAAGGACTTGATGGCAACTATAAGTAGTTGAACTTCTCTACTCACGAACATAACTGAATATCTTAGCTCGGCATCAAAGCTCAGGCATTACAGACAAACTTATCATCCTTTAGACAATCCGCATCATGCGATTTTCTACCATCGCAACTATTTCTTTCGCCGTAGGGCAGGCCTACGCTCTGGTTCGGTCCCCGACCCCGACTGTCAGCGGCTCATCATATGTCGTTGACGGGCAGTACACGTTTGCCAACAGAGCCATCTTCAACTTTGCGACCGGAACTACTCTTCCGAGTGGGCTGTACAGAAGCACGTACTCTGTTGGGACACACACTTACGAAGCTGCCAATGCCGTCGTATCTGGTGGTTATCTTAACTTGATAGTTCCTGGTGGCCAAACTGCCCAGCCTTACAAATGTGGCGAGGTCGTCACTACTGTTGCGAACATCAAGTACGCTTCTGTTCGAACCGTTGCCATTTTCAGTGAACCTGCTGGCGTTTGCAATGGTAAGAACTTCTCAGCTCTTGTTTGTGACTCAAACTGTCTGAACCCATCAACTTACAACGAAATAGGCATCTTCTACTACAAGAATGACACCCAGGAGACCGACATTGAATGGCTTTCGGACCCCAGCTCGCTAAGCAACCAAGGAACCCGGAAGCTCTGGTTCACCAACCAGGATGCAGACCAAAACGGTGTCAAGACCTACAACGCAGTCACTCCACCCTCGGATGCTACAAGCGCCGAGCACGAGTACCGTCTTGATTGGACCCCAGGTCTGGTTCGATGGTTTGTAGATGGTGTGCAAATCTGGAACACTACCAGTGACGTGCCCAACTCCGCTGCCCCGTGGGTATTTAACAACTGGGCCAACGGAGACCCTGGCTGGAGTGTCGGCCCTCCCAAACAGACTGCAAACTTCCGCATCAAGGATGTCTACATGTACTACAACACCTGTTCCGGAAGCAACTGCTGAACTTAAGGCGGTAAATAGTCGTGAATTAGCATTGTAAACGCTATAGAGTAGGGACTGTTGATCGCTTTGTTTGTATTTCAGCTTCCACTATGCTTAAATATTGTAGGAGTACCACCGAAATAACACTGTCTCTATCTCAACTATCACGGTTACTTTTGTGCATCAAACCTAATTAGACAATCGAATCATCGATCATGGATAGGTCAACGTCTTTTCTTGAGCTAAGAAAGGAATTGGTTCCGATCAAGTACGCTAATTGTCACACTAATTGTATACACACGAATGGGTATGCGTGGTTATGCGGTGACAGTTTGAAGGAAGCCCCACCTAAAGCTACTCTGGGATGCGAAAGACAGAGAGCTCAAGACCTGCCATATCATAATCCTCAGGATTATTCATTGTGGACAATAGTACCCGTCCAAGCCCCTCGTTCCCAAGCAGAGAGTTGTAGATGATGCCGATGGGAGAGACAGGAACCATGACCGAGCAGTCGCTGATAGACAACAGTCCTGGAGCAAGCCGCATCAGCCTCAATGCCTCGATCGCTGGCTGCCATTGATACTTCAGCTCGTCCGGCATGTACAGCGGATCCCCGGCGGCCTTTTCCACACTGTAGTCCATATTTGCTGGGAAAGGCTGCGGCCGACGGTCACCCGTCTGCAGAGCGTAAAGAATATGCATCAGGTAGATCATGGCAGAGTTATAGACCAACAGATCGGTCACCTGATCCGCCGTCTGAACCTCCAACGCTTTCGACAGAAGATCCTTTACCCAAGGCTGCGGTACGTCGTCTGCAGTAATTGGAAGCCATACTTCAGCTGCCGCTCGCGGATTGTCAAGCTCCCAATTCCTTCGCCACTCGTAGAACCGTGAGAGCAAATCTCTGGTTTCCATCTCTATCGCGATCTTGTCGTCCTCTGAGAGAATAGCAGAAGAAGGACCCAGCGAGGCTCCCAAGCCCGGTAGTTCGATGTACAGGTCTATCAAGATATCGTACGAAGTCTTGCGAGTTTTCATCCAAGGAATAGTCTTCCATTTTTCTATGTTGAAGAATGAGGGTTTCTTATTGTTGAAGGAACTGCAGGACTGGCCATCATATGACCTCGTGAGCTTGCGCCGGGGTTTGTGGGGGATTTCCAAGTTTCTTTCAACAGATATATCGTAATATGTGACACTTACATGCTGAGCCCTAATCTGGCGGTAAATTGTCAACATGGGCTCCTGCTGGAAGTACTCTGGCCCGCAGTACTCGATGACCCGGACAACACCATAGTAGTGTGGAAGATTGGCATTCCCCTCAACGGCATACTGGGCAAATCGTCAGATCTTGCTGAAAGGCTGCGGGGAGTCTTGTACTCACTTGATACATGCACAGTACTATGATCGTAAAAGCCCAGCGCGCCATCTCCGGCTTCGACTGTTGCAGCAGAGCCCCATGCAAGCCTCTGATGACCTCGCCATTCATCTCGTACCCATCCGAAAGCATCTTCGGCTCCTTTACGGCTTTCCCCATAAAGGCAAGAGCAGTAGCCAGACAGGCTCGATAATGGGCTCTTTCGGCTGGCGTGGACGCTTCGGACATGGATGTTCGCAGTAGCGGCTTCCAGAACGGGCCCCAGCGGTAGTTAGCGAGCAGGTGTGAGAATGCCATGGTGTCGCGGAACGCAGTCAAAGGCAGCTCCCTTGTCATGTCAGACCGGGCTAGCGCCGTCACCGCCGGGTTGGGCACCGGGACTAGTTGCTGGCTGCCGCTGCTCTCGCCGACTGTCAGGTTTTGCATACGCAGGGGCAGCTCATACCCCTGGCATCTGTGGCCAGACTTAAGGCAGCGATCACACTCGGGACGGCCCTTATCTGCGGTAATGGTGTGGTAAGTTTCATTTTCTTAGGTCACAGTAGTTGGACTTTAGTCTGGAATGGTTTGCCTACCACACTTTACTCGTCGTCGTCGGCAAGTGTGACAATACCCGCTGGTTGGCGCGCGTCCCATGATTCCCACGTGCCGTTGGACGTCAAAACAACGGAAGAAAGGGGTAAAATAAGGCCTCGAATCAACGCGAGGACAAGCAACGGCAGAACCAATTTCAGAAGATTGATGGTGAGCGTACGAAGGGCGACAATGTGGTCGGTGGTCGAGTGTGAGATGCGGACAACTGGCTAGTTCTCGACCAAACTTTCCCAATGAACAAGTTAAGCCCTTTTAAAGCAGTTGTTGACATTCAAGGTGGTGGTTTTGGACGTTCACCATAGATTCAGCTCGAGGCGCGCGCAGCTCCATCGTAGGCTTTTGGAATCATGTTGCAAAAGAACCGCGCGGCCCGAAGCGATTGGTAGCGTGTCAGCACTAAACCACTCTGAAATGGCAATTCGAGCTGACTTCGCTTATTGGGTATAGAAGCCGGCTAATTTGAATACGATGGTAAGTTCTGCAACCATGATTGGCTGAGCGTTTGCGACGAGCTTCCCGATGCGGCAAGTTAGGTCGAGGTGCATGATGCTGCTGATGCCATTGGACACGCTTCTGAAGAGAATTGCTCGAATGTCCAACTGTTTTTGGATTGATGTCATTGACGCAAAAGTTCTTGATATCGTACATCGTGGAATGCCGTAAAACATGCTATTCGGGCGCGGGTGATTAAAGCGTCTGGGGTCTCAACACAGCCACGGAGTGGCTCCCACTGCTCATGATCATGCAGGCGGATGAGGACTTATCCGCCTTATTGACAACTCGGAGGGACATAATCACTGACTCTCGCGGACCGGAAACGTGATTGTGTTGATTTAACATTGTGACATGTTTCCGAGAATGTGCCGGTTCTCCATGCGAGGTCTCAGCATAAAACCTGGAGGGCTTGTTTTCCCTTTTTCAGTACTGTAATTTGACTGCGCTGAAAACCAGTTGAAATTATTCCCAGTTCCCCATACGGACACGTCCGCGGATATACCCAATTTGCCAAGTCCTCCCAGCCATGCCTTGATGGGGTCTCTCGTATGCGGTACAACGCCTTGAAGATCTCATGCTTGCCGACAGCTTGGAATTCAGTTCCACGGTGGGTTACACAGCCTGTAGGCCTGGTCTGCTAGATGGTGAAGCATTTGCTTGGCTGTCATGACTGAAATGCAGAACGAATCCTCACATAATGGTAACCAATAAGGTACCTAGGAGGTTAGTCATGCTTTGGCTTCGATTTTAACAATTGATGCGTGCAACGAAAATGGGAGATCATGGGAGAAAATAGAGAGAATGTCTGGATTGGCTAAGATCGTGTCAGTTAGATTCAGTAGAGCTCCGGGCTATTCAACTTGTTGGAGCGAAGCTGTGATTTCGTTGACTGGTAATGCAATGAGTTCCATACAGATTGTACCTTACTGTTAATCCTGACCTTGTACGTTTTTTCGACAGCGTGTGTGCAATAACTCCGGATGTCTCTCCTTTTTCCATGCTGCTTGAGCTCAGTATCATTAACCCAAGTCCACCGGCGCCAATTACGCGGGACCCAGTTAGCCCCGTTGTCCCCATTGCGGTTTACTCGATAGAATAAGCTTCTTGTTACTCGATCGAATCGCGATCCGAACTCTGATTGGCTGCACCCCGCACACTCGACGGACATCAATATCTGAGCAACCGACGGGATATCAAAGCCAAGCCGACAAGGGGAATGTTAGGCTACCCGCAAGGAACGGACATT
This sequence comes from Colletotrichum sp. SAR 10_66, assembly GCA_028639655.1. Lineage (NCBI taxonomy): Eukaryota > Fungi > Ascomycota > Sordariomycetes > Glomerellales > Glomerellaceae > Colletotrichum > Colletotrichum sp. SAR 10_66. Next base: position 114,052 of record JAQIUS010000039.1, on the reverse strand, counting down.
CCTTGGAAAATCGCGATCTGCAATGCAGCTGCGGGAAGGATTGCCCAAATAGTTGAACAAGCAAGTTCATGCTGCTCAGCGATCCTCGGCGCTTCCCGACTCGATCGTTGTTGTGGCACTGAAGCCATCCCACTTGAGCTACGCAGCAGCCCATACAAACGGACCTTGACCGAAAAGAAATAGACGTTGGTAGAAAATTGAGCCCCCAGTTGCGGAAAAACTCGGAGTGCTACTTGATTTCCCTGTCTGCTGATCAGCAGTCACTGCGCAGTTCCTCTCTACTTACTCTGCAGTGAGGCCTGCAAGGAAGCCTGCAGTTGAACCTTCAATGTGTAATGCCAAGTCTTTAGCTAGCATCCGAGAGAAGCTATACACATCATATCCCACGCCTTCCGCGTATGCAACTAGAGTTCATCATGCGTGTATGTCGCAGGAAGACGACTAGAGCAGGTACTATAGACGCTCAACTGTGACAAAGTGTGAATCTGCGCGGAATGCTAGAAGAACATAAAGAGAATGAAGACAAGAAAGCTCATGCCCTTCCAAGAAGAGAATAGACCTAAACGGAAGATAGATCATCCCAATCCAGATACAAGAAGAGCCCACCTCAAGCCGCAGACACACACATTACTGACACACCTCCATCCAAATACCTCAGAATGCCAAGACTGCCAGGAGACCTAAGATCCTGGTCGGGAGATTCCATGCTTTCAACCTGTCTTTTCGGGAACATCGGACCAGAATATAGCTCAACCTGCTCACGATCCCCATGTGGGACTCAGATCTGACAGATATAAAGGCCGATCCAACCACACTAATTTGGGCTACTCCTCTAATCTTACCGTCGTTATCAAAAAGACAGCAGGAGCAACCAATATAATTCTCTCTCCATCATGGTTTTGCCCCGGTTCTTCGGGGTGGCGCTCTTTGCGACAAGCATCCAGGCCCTTCTCCCGAACAACTCTTCGTCAGACCTCCTTGTGTTTGCGTCGTCCCGCGTCGTTCTAAGCGGATCTGTGAGCGAGGCAACTCTCGTGGTCAACACGACAACCGGCAAGATCATCTCAGTCGACAACTCCGTCAGATCACCCTCCGAATTCCCTCCAGACACTGTCTATACAGACTATTCGCCAAAGCTCCTGCTTCCTGGCCTACTCGACGCCCATGTCCATCTCAACGAGCCCGGCCGGACGGAATGGGAAGGGTTCTGGACCGGCTCTAGAGCGGCCGCATCGGGGGGTGTCACGACACTGATTGACATGCCTCTCAACTCTCTTCCGCCCACAACCACTGTCGAGAACCTCATGACTAAAGTCAGGGCAGCCGACGGGCAGTGCTGGGTTGACATCGGCTTTCATGGTGGTCTGATACCCAACAATACGCAGCACCTGAAGCCTCTGGTCGACGCGGGTGTACGCTCGTTCAAGGGGTTTCTCATTGAAAGCGGCGTGGATGAATTCCCAGCCATCGGTCCCAACGATATCGAGGCAGCTATGCATGCCCTTGCTGGCTCGCCTACCACGGTCATGTTCCATGCGGAGATGGTACCCCCGAACGTAACACTCGTGGGCTCTGGCGCACCATACACTGGCCCTCTGACTAGCTATCAAACCTATTTGGATTCTCGACCTCCAACGCTGGAGACATACGCCATCAGTCAGATTCTTTCCAAGGCCCACGTTGCACCCGAGTTGGACTTGCACATTGTGCATCTGTCTGCTGCTGAGGGCATCCCTATGTTGCGCGAGGCAAGAGACCGTGGCATCCACATCACCGCCGAGACGTGCTTCCACTATCTCAGTCTGGCCTCCGAGGAGGTTCCTGAGGGAGACACACGCTACAAGTCAGCCCCTCCAGCTCGCGACCTGTCCAACCAGGCCCTTCTATGGGAGGAGCTCTCGCGTGAGCATGGCGATGGTGTCATCAAGACCGTAGTCTCGGACCATTCGCCCTGCACGCCGGACCTGAAGTTGATTCCCGAGTCACTGCCTGTTGCCCCACATAGCCATCAGGGCGAGGATGGTGACTTCTTCAGTGCGTGGGGAGGTGTCAGTAGTCTTGGCTTGGGGCTCTCCATTCTTTGGACCCAGGCGGAGTCTCGAGGTATCACCATCGAGGATATCGTCCGATGGACGAGTACGAATACGGCACGTCAAGTTGGCTTGGAGCAGGAGAAGGGGGACCTGGGCGTGGGATTCGACGCTGATGTGGTGGTCTTTGATGATACAGCTTTATTTGAGGTTAACACCGACACCATGTTCTTCCGGAACGAGGTCTCCCCCTTCGAAGGAAAGACACTAAAGGGAGCCGTGGACGAGACTTGGCTGCGTGGGCGAAAGATATTTGATCGTACAACAGGATTCAATGAGGAGCAGGGCCCGGTCGGAAGAACTATCCTGGAACCGCGGCGGCGAAAGGCTGTGAGAATGGTCTAGATCATAATGTGATCTACCATTCGTATATCTAGTCGAGTATTTCTATCATGTGCTAGAGGCGCCTGGATACGTTTTGCCGTCTCTGCTATGTTTGTAGCATTGAATTCTCCCTAGCTACGAGTGGGTTGCCTGGAGTAACATTCGCTTTTGTACAGTGAACAATGGTCGGTAGGACACTTTGCAACTGCAACATGTTTAGGGTACTGTTATAAATGATATGATCGCTATGCTAAATCGTTTCGAAAGATGTTCAAGAAGCCTCCATCAAGCTGGCCAGAAATAAAAATGTCAAACAGTGGGTCTCAGGCTTGGAATGGCCTCATTTCGCTGGACGTAATCGCTCGCTTGCTGTTTGTTCCTGCGTGAAACCCATGGCTTAGCTCTTGTCTTGACCTCATGTTTTAATCCGTATTATGTTTGGAGGTTGGCTACTTACCTGCGGGACAAGAAGTAACACAAGTGTTTGTCAAGCCAGTGAGAGGCCCTTTGCAGCAGTAGCTGCCGCCGAGCGGGCGAATGGTGTCTGTAGAAACGGACTGGGTGCAGCCGTTACATGACCCGCTACCATCGGGGAAGGTGCAGGCCTTGAAGCATCCAAAGTTTCTGCATTGGCTGGTTCCGTCGGTGACCTGAAGATCGAAGAGCTCGGATTCGCCGTCACCACACGCGGCGAAAGCCTGAGTTGCGAACAGAGCAACGAGCGGCAAGAGTTGAACCTTCATGTTGGAAACGTTGACGAAGGGCGAGAGAGTAATTACTGGTGGCAACGAGAGTGGTGTAAAGATTGCAGCGAGAGGGATGCGACGATCGACATCGCTAACATGAACCGAGGAGACACAAAACTTTATATGTATGGAGTGCGTTGATAAATCATAATAGAAGCTGGATATTACGAGACTCTGGGAAAGTCTAATAAGTGTACCCTTGTCTGGAACCAAACTACATTTGGTAGCACATTCGTATCAAGGCATTTTCAATCCCGTTCACTGTGGAGATATTCCGACGTACGGCTTCGGTAGACTAATCAGTCCGAATAGCGACTGGTCATTCTGATCATAAAGTTCTTTTCTACTCATAAGAGGCTGTGCAGATGATGCGTCCATGTTCCTAAGATGTCAAACAAATGGTCCGGGCGTCGTGATTGAGTCGCGCAAAGACGCCCTGTCTTGAGTAACCTGGCGGTCTTTACGTCGGCACAGGCGAGGGGAAAGGCAGATGAAGCGTCCGTAGGGCGTAAAAAAGAACTAGCTGTAGAGTGCAGGTCGGTATATTCGCTAAGTGGCAAGGTTCAACCCCCAGGCAACTGTTTCGCCAGACTCCTTGATACTGGCGGCAACAGGGAGCCGTTACGGATACACGCTCACGGGCGCATAACCGGCCTGATCACACTCAGTATCACGACTCATGACGGCCCCCAACAGGCCCCGGGGGAGCCGACTATCCCAAACCTCCAACCCCTTGGCCTGATCATGCCGATCATATTCTAGAACCTTTCATGGGGCGACCCTCCGCACCAGATTCGTCCAGCATAATATCTACCAGATGAACCAATACATCCTCAAGCATCCCAGCTACTGTTAGTGAGAATAGACTTTACGCGTATCCGGGTGTATGTGCGTTACCGGTAAAACGGCTCGCTTTCGAATTATGGCAACAGTCGTCTGACCCAACGTTCAATTACCTGCAGTTCGATCGGCCACAATCGGCGAAAGTCCGATTACTGAAAGACACTGACATGAGAGAAGCAAGCTCTCCCCAGCCCACGGAAGTCGGCCGTGCCCGCATTGCCAGCCGGCGAAATCTGATTTCCCGTCTCCCAGCCCCAAGACATCACGAGCTCAACCTAACGAGAAACTTAAATCGGTTTTGATTCCTTGGCTTGGATGAACAGGGTTCGAGGACGCCAAAAAATCGCCTTTCTTCTCGAATAATGGTAACGTCTCCCGACGGTCAACGATGCTCCACGTCCACCAATACCGACTATTTGGTCATACAAATTCCCACTCAGTTAGCTGGCCCCTGTCAATCGGCCACACCTCGCCTCTCATTTTTCCGTGGACAAGTGCAGGAGATACCATTTCGAAATATGGCCCCTTGGGTCGGACAACTAATGGCACCGAAAGCCCCGCAAAAACGCATATCAAATCGCCCTCAAGTATCTCACTGTTCGCTTTTCCAAGCCTGCCCGACTCAGTAACGAACAGCGCTCCGCCAGCTGAGCTGACTATGAGCTCTGTGGCAACGTTCTTGTTGTATTTGGTGAGTTGCCATATTTCTTCCGGGCTTGTCTGCTTGTCAAGTAGTCTCCAAGCCTCTTCCGAAGCGGGTCGCTTCAATTCGTCATTCACCAATTCAATCTTGAACAGTTCTTTGAACCCAGCTGTAAACCGATCTCTACTGATCGCGTTTGTGCTCAAAGACTTGGTAATAAAATCCGGAAATGAGTATCCGAACTTGGCCCTCACTTCTTCATTGGCTCGATCCACGGGATGGAGTTCTTGACTAATGCATGGACCGACGTTTTCGATTTTTGCTCCCTTCATGACCAGTCTTAGGCCGTCGGCGCTGAAGTTGATTGACGGTTCAGCGCCATTGCAGGCATTCACCTCCGACGCCGCTGATTCCCAAAGTCTCCGACGAGACAAGACGCTAGTTGGTTCTGCAACCCAGTTGACTGCCCAAGATGGGATCGTCGGGGAATTAGGCTGGACGAACCCATGCAGCAGAACCTTAAGATTCTGTTGCTTTGTGATGAGCAGTCTAGTCGCTTCAGAACACAGCTCTTCGGGCGAACGGTCGTAAGATACACGGATCTCTTGAAGAACACCGTGGAATAGTTCTCGCAGGGCGAATATCTTATCCCGCGGATCCGATGCCTTCATTCGAAGCATGTTTTGCAGTGATAGGGCCAACATCCACGGGGGCGGCTGCGATGTGTTGACGTACTGCAGGGATTGAAGAAGACTGAAATGGAGATACAATCGGTTGCTGACCTGATGATCAAAAATGTTCGGATATGCAATGGCGCGGATAGTCGAGAGTGGGCACAGCTGGCCAGTGACACAAAGGAAGGCGGAAGTAGTGTGTGTGCACTCTTGTAAAGTCCACATTCGAGACCAGTACGGTGCGCGAGAGATGTTGGAGATGATTTCTTTTCTGTGACCTACATTCATGATCAATAGTCAGTCAAGTCTTAATCGAGTGCTAAGATAATTTGGTGAAATTCCTTGCCTTTGGCAACTAGATTACCAACAATTGGGTGGAGCCACTTCATGAGTGGGACAAGCCACTCAGCCTCGTAGCCATTAGTCGTGAGGAAGCGAAGTAGCTGGATCATCCAGAGGCTCTTGAGATCGGGCGGTGCGCAGCTCATCCCGAGCCATAAGATGACCCGTGAAGCACGGCTATAGATCTCGGCCATCATTCCGACTTGTGTGCTTTTCTCTGCATTGGATGACTGATTGATACATATCGCATCGACCCAAAGCCCAATCTGAGCCACCGTTCCGCCGACGATGCGCTTCCGTAGAACTCTCAAGGCGGATGCACAGTTGGGCGTTAGAAGCAAAGTCTGGCAATCGTAGCTCGTAGACATGACTGTCATGCTTTCCGAAGGCGACTTATCATTCCAGGTGTAAGACAGAGTTTCATACTCAGGCGGACTGTCTAAGTTGACCTCAATCAAGTCGCACACAAGAGGTGCATCGGCATTCGTGCTGGAATGAAGTATGACCAAGCGGATGGATCGAGCGCTTGCGAGGGAACCATAGCGGTAGCTGTTGTTGGTGTTCATGGCAAACAGACTCGAGGCCTGCCTTAATGTTTCGATGCCGATGGTTGTTCTTGCGAGCGAAGGGAAGGGTTTGGATGACGGTCTTTGATTCAGCTCTAGTCGGTAGTCTACTCGTGATGTTCATGACAAAGTGTAAGATCAGGTGAGAATGGCTCAGCCGCAGCTGAATTGTAGAAACATACGAACGTGGTGTAAAGCGCAATTATTGGATAAGACGAACCATGTTTGCACTGAGTCCTTTCATTGGTTGGAAAGGGGCGACGCACCTCGCCTTCGGACTAACTACTTTCAGACTGTCCTTCGACGAGCCTGGTCATGTAGCGATCATAAGGCGGTACGCGGTGCATTTTGAGTAGGTTCAAGAAGTCCGTCTATTCTGGCACGTAGCAGCTGAATATTCGACATTGAAATCGACAGGATCATCAGTACAACTACTCGTTTGATAGGCTTGTCGAGCACAAAAGCTGTTTCATGGGGTTTAGTGTGGCTGTCTTTTCAATGGAAAGAATATGGTACATCTCTCATTGACCACCCATTCACTCATGCCCCCGAGTGGGAGAAAACTGAAACGCAACTTTATGTACGTAGAGGTACAATGTATGGTGATGAAGCCGCAGACACCATCGTAGCATGCTATAGCAGCAGCCAACGCACACCTCGTAACTTAGGGAGGCAATAAGAATCACCCCAACCCCGGATGAATTACCAATACTTATAAATCCTTATCTATTTTTGGAGTAATTACTTGTCGTCTCTACTATCTCAGAGCTACCTCAGGACTACCAGCATCCTCATTGGATGTAGATAGCTTGGAAGAGCGATGGACTGCGACCTGGAACAGCAGCATTGTCATGAGAAATGTACGAAAATTCTGTGCGTTGAATCGTCGCGTGCCTGTAAAAACTTAAAGTATTTAAAATCCGACGATCAGTCTACCGTTCAAAAGATTTCTTTGTGCCATGCTGAAGCCACGTGAACCCGAGAGAGGGAAGAAGGGGGTAATCAGAATCTCATTTCCAGGCCGTTGTCGGAACGGACCAATGATACTCTGATATTTCCTGAAAGTTTTATGAACCCGTGCCGGTCCAATCGCAGTCTAGAAAATGAGCAAGAATGGCAAGGGGGAGAGTTCTTACCCCAGTTCCGCCAGGCTTTAAGGTTTGGTAAGGTTACTTCGCAGGAACTCAAGGTCCGGATTGGTCCCGCGTCATCCGACCTTCGCTCACTTGAGCTTCTTAAAACACCCGGTCTGGAACTTCTAGAGATGATCACTTCATGTTTACAGATGTGATTGTAGTAGGTGTTCATCACGTCCGTCAATATGTTGCGAAGTTCCCAATGGCTCTGGATGGCCCTCGCGATGGCAACTGCCTCCGCGGCACAAGCCTCCAGTGTCATGGACACATATGACTATGTTATCATAGGCGGCGGAACCGCGGGCATGACTCTAGCTTCGAGATTATCTGCAGTTCCGGAGAGTGAGTTTGATCCAAGTTCAAATTGAAGCTGACATTTGACAGCTAACCGTGCCCGATCATAGATACCGTGCTTGTTGTTGAAGCTGGATCCCTGTTCGTGTGCCCTGTTTGTTTAACCAAAATGTTAGAGCGTTTCTAACAGCTATGAGGACAGAGACAATTACGAGGCTGCAGTCATGATTCCTCGATTTTATCCAGGAGCATCTGGCTTCGCGCCTGGAACTAGATACGACTGGAACTTGACGACGGTACCCCAAACATTTCTCCAAGGGCAGACTGTCAGTCTGACTCAAGGTCATACCATCGGAGGCAGCAGTACTGTGAACGCGATGATCTTCGACAGAGGGATGCCGTCGAACTATGATTCTTGGGCCGCACTTGGTAACAAAGGCTGGGATTTCGAGAACCTATTACCGTACTTCAAGAAGGTTGAACTCATGTCTTCAAATCATCAATCCTACTTCGTTTGCTAATGACGCAATGCCAGAGCGAGACCTTCACAGCAGCGACTCCAGAGCATGCCTCACTCTACGGCCTGACGCACGATCCAGCTTGCCACGGATACGAAGGGCCAGTGCAGTCAAGCTATCTCGCCTGGTCGCATCCAAACAATAGTGCGTAGCTTCTTTGACCTCATGCCACGGAAAGTTCAAAACTTAATGATGCAGCCAACTTCCTCGACGCCATGCATGGCCTTGGCATAACCTCGCCGATTGATCAAGGATGTGATCCTCTTGGGGCCTACCTTACAACGCACTCAGTTGACCATCGAAATCAGTCGCGATCAAGTGCCCGAACAGCTCACTTCGACGCTACATCAACCAGGGCCAACTTGATGGTGTTGACTGGACATCAAGTCACCAAGATAATTCTTGACACGACAGACGGAAAAATAACTGCAAAGGGAGTCGAGGTAAGTTTATTCGCCAATCGACCCAATGAGACTACTCTTTTAAACGTCGCGCAAACAGTTTTCCTCGACAACCGATGGCTCTCTCCAGAGTGCCATCGCTACCCGGGAGATTATATTGTCAGCAGGTGCTCTGAACTCGCCAAAGATTCTGCAGCTGTCCGGAATTGGCCCAGCCTCTTTATTGACTAATATCGGGATTAATGTTACGGTCGACTTGCCTGGGGTAGGCGAGAACCTCCAGGACCACCCGTTTGGGCTGACTCTCGCGTCACGTCGGTTTACTCACCTGCTGTAAGCTGTTCTCGCTAACTTTAAGACAGTGAACCCCGGTATTCCTGCAAACTCTGACCTTGACAATGCAACCTTTGACGCTGAGCAACGGGACCTCTACTATGCTGAGAGAAAAGGTAAGCTGCTCGATGACCACTTGTACGGCATGTTCTCGAAAGGCGCTGACTAAACGCAAACGTTGCTAGGTCGTTGGACTGACACTATTGCGGAAGCGCTCGCTTTCATCCCGCTTTACAACTTCACTGAAGCCGACTTGTCTAACAACCTCATCTCGTCTATTGAGGCGAATTCTACACAATATCTACATGACAGTATCGACAGTACAGTGGTTGCTGGCTATGAGAAGCAGACAGGGTTGATTGCGTCGATGCATTCGAAAGGCGCCACCGCCGCAATGGAACTGCTCTACGTTGACGGAGGTCGCTCAGTCGTCAATATCCTAATGCATCCACTCAGCAGAGGAACGGTATCAATCACGTCATCAGACCCCTTTGCACCTCCCGTCATCGACCCCAGGTACTTTTCCCATCCTTACGATGGGCAGGTGCTTGTCGAGTCATTGCGGTTTAACAGGAAACTGTTGGCGACTACGCCCATTCAAGCTCTAGGTGCAACCGAGACGCTTCCGGGAACGGCCACCGAAAGCGATGCGGACATACTGAGCTTCATCAAAGGGGTCACCTCAACGGAGTACCACTATGTAGGAACTTGCGCAATGCTCCCAAAGGCTCTGGGTGGCGTCGTGGACGCTGAGTTGAAAGTCTATGGTGTCGATGGTTTGCGAGTCGTTGATGCGAGTATCATGCCTCTGTTGCCATCGGCGCATACCCAAGCGACGGTGTACGCAATTGCAGAGAAGGTGAGTATTTTCTAGTCCAAACCAACAGAGTTTGCTAACATCCAGTCTAGGCTGCAGATATTATTTTGGGACATTCGGTAGAAGGTCGCCAATAATCAACCTCAGATCGTGGGACCACAATACCTGAACCTCAAGAGTTGAGCGTGCTGCCTCATCGCGCGCGCGCCCTTGAGTACAGAGAGATTTAATAGACTTAGGTTGTGTGACCTGGCTGTTATTTTGATGCCACCGTGGCTGGGTAAGACCTGACACAGGATCAGGAGCCTTGCCAATTATTGAACACATTCCTAATTCCAGTTTTCGCAATTGAGTCCGAAAACTTTGTTGAATCTTTGACAACGAATGTCTCTTGATGTCGGTGCGAAGATCTTCTTTTGCATCACGTGTGTGCAGCCATTCCTATTGCCGCATATCGGCATTCGTAGAAATAGTTGGGGGTGGAAGCCGAAAAACCGCCCTAGCCAATGGTGTGTCGCTCGCAAAAGGGCCACGATCGATGAAGGATTCAATCCTGGTGTGAGCACGACCAACCAACAACCGTCAAAAACCACCAACAGACCAGTCCTTTGCATAAGCGCTGACTTATTTGCATCCAACAGCTCACAAGGCTGTTGCCGCCATGCCACTGCCGCCGCGATTCGGTGACGGCGGCGGGAAGAGTCCACGAGAAAAGAATTTGGACGCCTCTATGAACCGATCGCTGACGCTAGTAAGTCGATTTGGAAGACTAAATACACTTAGTTAACAGCCAGCCGCACAACTAAGGTGCCTAAGAGATTTACCTTCACCGCCAGCGAGCTTTTGTAGAGGACGAATGACCAAAGTTCCATCAAGCTGAACAGCCCTGCATGACACCCATGTCGAATACCACCAACTGAATCACGTCTGCCACCGGGGGTAAACAGGGGCTTGCATATCCTTAGCGAACCATTTAGCGGGTACACAAACCGATTTGTAGCTGCCTAGCTGGGCTGATATTTTGTCTCAGCAAGCTCCCGGCTGGAGGCGCCGAGAGCCTCCTTAAATCCAACGATCTCCCTCTTTCTCTCAGCTCACCCACCCGGCGCAAACACAACTCGCCTTCGATCGATGAGGTCGGAGCAGAATCAGCGACAAAAGTCCCGACGACATATGGCCTGAGCCTTTCAAGCGGCCAATTGGAGAGAGTCTGATCAGTCGACAGCGCTGCGACTATGTCGTCGAACAGCACTGACAGCAGTGGGGGTGGAGGTGGCGGAAAAGACGACGACCTCGAGCTGATTGTGGCCGTTGTCGCGTTGGTCATCTCCGTCCTCGCGTTCATCATTGCCATTTTCCAAGCGCTGCAGCAGTATTATGCGTCAGCTACGGGGTATTCATCATGCACACCAAAGGTCATGGGAGATTGGGCGCAATTCACGCGGCGCATCTTCAAATGGTACGAATTCCGCTTCGAGGTCGAGTTCGAGACCCCCGTCATCTTCGTCGCGCCACCGACAAACCCGAGGGGACCGTTGGGAGAGCACAAACACAAGGAAATCACCTACATGGTTGGAACACCGGACAGCTACAAGAAGACGTACACTTGGGACCAAGACCAGTATAACCAGATCGACAAGAGCTTGCGGGCTGGTGACACCCGACAGGCTATCCATACTGCCGACAACGAACTCGCCAACTGGTTGGGGCTCTTGATGGCAATTCAGCGCATGGAGAAGGAGTCGCGAACATGGCAGGACAACGAGTATTTCGGCCATACCCCACAATGGCAAGAACAGACGCAGTGCCATCCCAATCCGACCAGCACATTCGTCCCGTACACCCTCACCGTCGGCATGCAGAGAAAGAAGAAGTCGTGGGATAGCATGCCCGACAACATGAAGAAGCCATACGCTACTACGACCATCTCGCATCTTGTGGAGATAGCAGCCATGCTGGGAATCTATTGGAAGGAGTTCAATAGAAATGAGGACCGCTACCGCGCTCAAGGAAACGGCTTTATGATCACTGGGTACGACGTGGATGACTTGGGGGTCGTCTTTACCTTCCAGAAGACGGGACCGACTTGGTTCCATGAGAACCGCGTTGTCCCCCACAACAGCGTCAAGGAGCTCTGCTTTGGTTACTGCCCAACGATATTCCGCCAGCAGAATAGCAGCAATCACAAATACACAGACGAACCCAAGGACATTGGTACATTGCAACTAGGAAGCATGTCAGCCATTGCGGAGACTCTTGTTGTGCTCGGCTGCAATACCAACACCGTCAAGTATTTCCGAAAGCCGACGTCTGACACGCGACACACCCACCTCTTTCCAAGTAAGCCACGTTGAAGATACTGTCGAGACACTGTCCCTAGATACTAACGTGCCCTAGTTGCATTTGAGCTTCTCGGCATGACCGGTGTCGCCCTCCAAATCCCGGGCACCGCCTTTCGAATGCTCCCCAACCCAACGATTTGGCATTGGGATAGAAAGTCATTCTCACTGCGCACGTTCCTGGGCGACTTTGTCCACGGTATGAAAGAAGCCTCTTCTAGTGACGCGATGTTCAGTGAAGAAGTCGGATCATACGTCGCCACCATTCACAAGGAAGCTGCCAAGATTGAAGACAAGTTTCAAGAGCTTGAGGCGCGCGACGGACCGGAGGCAATCCTGAGGCGCACTCAGAATGTCGAAGAAAGAATCTTCTCCAACGACCTTGTCATGTCTCTTCACTCCGCTATCGCCAAGTGCGACGAGTTTCTCAAGAACCAAGAACGCATTACGTTGGTTCAGAACGTTGTACGCGTCCACTTCCAGGAGGTGCTGCGTATTTTAAATGACAGGGATGGAGAGTACAAAACCGTTGTTGTAACTCCGGCTAGCGGTGGCAAGAGTGCCAAGGATGTCGTTCAAGAGCTTGTCGTGCCTGGAGCCTCACCCATGCCAAAGACGCAGGAGGAGACCGCAGAAAGTCGGAAGGAGATTTCTCTACTCCAGAAGCTAGACTCAGCCTCTTCGAGCGAGAGGCATTCGGTCTTGGTCGAGATTTATCTGCTTTCAGTCCGAAGGAGAGTCATTGAAGTAGTTTGCCGTCATTTGAAGCACGAGCAGGCTCGAAGGGAACGAGGTGCAAGATCAATCGCCTCAGAAGCTTCCTTGGAGCCCGGGCTCTCAAGAGACCAAGGGCAACAGATCAGCGATATCTGGTGCATGTTGGTGTTCCGCATGGTGTGCTGGCTACTTTTGCATGATTTCCACGGGAAGGATATCCAAGTTGAGAAGAGCGATGTGTTCGGTAGCCGTATGCCGGTCTACATCACTTAGACTCTATATCGACTGGCAATAAGGGGGGATTCAATGACGATGGCATGTAATGATAGTTGAGTTGACGAATTTCATGATAATCAAACCAATCGGGGAGATCAAACACACTATGTCGAAAATTCTGCGGGTTATGATACCCTATGATGTGTGAATATTTACTCAAATTTCATTTTGGTCTCTATAATCTCGTACACCTATTCCTCCTCGCACCTGATATCATGTCTCATCATTTACTCATTGCTTTCCATTGGCGCCATTCTCACGGCCACCCAGTTGAGAGCGAACGCTCGGCAAGATGTAGCGACCATAGTCAATGGCATCGTTGAGGTTGTCGTAGCCACGGATGGAGATCAACTCAGCACCGAGGTCGACATAGTCGAGGATAGAGTCGACCACAGTCTTGTGTGAGCCGACAAGCGCCGTCGAAGCGCCACGTGCGTTGGTAGCCGTGACCGTGGGGTACCACAGGGCACGATCTTGAACCTCCCCACGCTTGGCAATATCAAGCAGACGCTGCGATCCCACGTTTTGAGGCTGGCCGGCACTGGCGTCTTGGCCGTTCTTGCCCTGCCCCGCCGCGATATTGCCCTTCAGAGCATCCAGCGTGCGGTGAGCCTTGTCCCAGGCGAGATCGTCCGTCTCAGCAACGATAGGACGGAAGGTGACCCAGATACGGGGACGGTCCTTGCGACCAGCCTTCTCCGCCTCACCGTAGATGCGGTCGATCTGCTCCTTAGTCTCCTTGAGAGGCTCGCCCCAAAGACCAAAGATGTCTGCCAAGGATCCGCCAATACGGTACGCCTCATCTGAAGAGCCGCCGACGGAGACTGGGATAGTGCCGTTGGTAGGGCGGACCTTGTTGGTGAAGTTCTTGAATGTGTAGTACTTGCTCTCCCAGTCAAAGGGCTTATCAGACTCCCACGCGCGGCGGAGAATCTTGATGTAGTCCTCGAGACGGCCGTAGCGCTCGTCCTTGGAGAGAAAGTCGCCCTCCTTGGCTTGCTCCGCATCACTGCCTCCAGCGATGAAGTGCACTACGACGCGACCCTTGCTGAGCTGATCGAGAGTTGCCAGAGCCTTGGCGGCCACAGTGGGGTAGAGAGTGTTTGGTCTCAGGGCGATGATAACGCTGACATTTTTTGTGACGGCAGCAATAGTCGCGCCAATAGTGAAAGGGTCAAATGAGTCAGAGCCATAGGGAACGAGGGTGTAGTTGAAGCCGTAGTCGTCCAGTGACCTGGCATAGCGGACCAGGAACTCGGGATCAACGCCCGCGCCAGGGATCGGGTTGATCTCTGTCGAGGCGTTGGGGAAAGTTACGCTGATGAATTCGGTAGGCATTTTGTGTGTGAAGGGTTGTGTCGGACTACTGCATGAGATTCTTCAAAACACTAGTGTTGAAGATGATGTGCACCGTGGTCTATATACATCCGTCGTTGGATATGACGACAACTGCACAGGAATCACGCCTTACACCCATTGCCGATTTCGGAAAGGCGGTTCTCCAGTGGGATGTCACCTCAACTCCATGTCAGTCCAGACTGAGTGATTATTTAGGCAGCATGGCGATGATCATTTTTCTGGTCCAGTTTGTTGACGAGAGCTTTTGGTTGAAGTTGTCGCTGGCGTTGTCGGGCTTGTTGCGACCGGTGACCAAAGCTTCGGCGATGCATGCGGAGCCCACTCGGTGAAGGCCCGGATCTCGTCGGAAGCCCGCCGGAACATACACCACACACCGAAGACTTCTGAAACTACCAACAACAGCACATCAAGTTCGGCTCTACCCCGCTTCATTTTCGCACGCAATCCGCAGGGTCTGTTTCCACCCACCCACACCTCGCATCTCTAATCCACCGGCGCTTAGCCAACAATCTGAGCCCGTTGAATGATCAGGAGGCGCAGGAACGTCCGACGCGGCGTTAATCGTGCCACTGACTTACAAATCAACTTATCTGAGATTGTTATGGAACTCATGATTCGTCCACTGCTGGGGCCGACACAAGATGCCAGCCAAACCCCGCAAAGCACGTCAACGCTGAACTTTACAAAGCAGAGTGGCCCTGCCGTGTGATCTTTCTTCCCACAAGATCAGCTACACGTTGTGTACGTGAAGGGCTTAGGTTCCATGAAATTGGTTTTATTGATTCGAGTTACTTCCGGGTATCTTGGCTGGCGGTTAACAAAGCCCCGTTAGTCGTTGAGCAGATCGATCTCATATGCATGGTTGGCAAAATGGGGTCTAGAGATAATGCAGACGGATAATGCGGAACATACTCAATGTAGCTTACCTAGTAAGGTAGAGACCCGTTGACAATCCCATTGCTTCAGAGAAGGCAACTGCGTCATCGAGTGACATGACCCGGCAGTGGAGAATGATATGGATCTTTCACGCCTGGCCTTGAGAGACTGAGACACTACGATCAGTACGTAACGTCTTTAAATACAGTCAAAAGCTGCAATTTGAGGACTCGAAAGGAAGAGAGTCAACCGAAAAGTACAAGTGTTGATGCAAAGCTCCGCGAACTCCCTATATCAATGCTTCAGATCCAACTGGAAGCTTTTCCAGTTCAATCGGCCCCTTGGTCCGTAATATGGATGCCACCCTTCTTCATATAGTTTTTCACGAATCTCCCCGATTCTCTCCATCCGCTCTTCCTGAGTCATTGCCTCCCACTCCGCCGCTTCTTCCTCCGTTTCCTCCTCTTCCTCATCCTCATCCTCCTCTTCATCCTCCTCCTGTACTTCCCAAAGACCACGGAGAACTAGATCCAGCCCCCCTGCCTTCCGATCCAAGAGCACTTCGGGTGACCGACGCGGCCATGCGCCCGACTCGTCAGCCCGCCCTACCGTCTTCGAGACGTCACAGGGATCACGTTCAACAGTCCAACCCGTGTTCCATGGTCCGTGGTACTCCCAAAGCCGTTGATCCATGATCTCGAAGTCGCGGGCTCCGTCAGTCGACACCTTCAAGCTTTGCAGCCGGGACGTGTTCCTAGGCCCAGCAGCTCTTGACACGACATCAAATATGGACCGTACCAACGTCTCGTCAACTGCGATATTGATGAAATAGTCTCTTATCAACTCTTTTTTGTACGAAGTGTACACGCTTTCCGAATCGTCGAAATCTTCATTGTTCTCGATGCAAGGGGGAAGACAAGATCGTTCTTCAAGCCTCTCAACGAGTGTCTTGTCCTCATCGTTGGGGTTTTCGGGGTATTCGTCGTCAGTGTCTCCGCGATCGTCGACTTCGGAGTCGGAGTTGTGACGTGTGCCATAGCCAGACGAAGCGTCAGAGTCTCCACCATAGGCATTGGCAGAATGTTTCCATCGCTCAAGGTAAGGATCGTTGTAAAGACCTAGCCTTTCGCCCACTCGGCGCGTGATCTTTGGCCTCACCACTTTCAGCCTAATTCGCAACCTGCGGAGCTTGAGGAACTTTCCCAGGGCCCTGTACAAGGCAACCTCGGTCGCATCCCCCTTGGTGCGAGCAATTGTCAGAGCCAAATCTTCAATGTGTGGACTTTCGGCGAGAATCTGCCGCACATTGCCGATGTTAAGCGGCTCAGCGGTGCCCTTCATCAGGTCTAATGTCTGCAAGGTATGGCTCAAGCCAGCAGGAAGTCGGTAGAGAGGGCTTCCGCCATCTATTCTCAGAGTGCGCAACTGCGACGAGAGTCCTCGAAGGAAGCCTTCCATTGCTCGTTGATATGGTCTGATCTCGGTAACCCTTCGTTCGACGCTCAGGTCAAGGCATGTCAATTTCTGGAAGTTGCAAGTCGCAAGGAGTCGGAATGCTTCCATAGTCACTCCAGCACAGAGGGAGAGATTCTGTAGCTGGGCGAAATCGGTACGCCTACTCCATGTCTCGAGCGGGCCACGCAACAGCCATGAATCCTCTAAATCCTTCCCATGCTTGATGCGCAGTGACGACAAAGAACCTGCGGTCTCCTTCACTTCATTCTCATGGAGATGTTGAAAGGGGCCCAAAAACACCGGCGGAGTGGAAGGGGATTGTGAGAACAGCATGCTAACCTCCTTTAAGTTGGGAGAGATTCTGGTCAAAAGACCTAACACCGTTGCGTTGGCTGCTCTCCTTCCTGATCCGGGATGCGTGTCCTCTGTGTCGTCTTTGAGTTCACTTTGCCAATACCAGCATCGAACACCGTATAGACAAGGAGAGGTGGCCAGCTCCAAGTCAGCATCGTCGAGGCATTTGGCGCTGCGGAACGACTCTTCGGAACTGTGCAGACGAAAGTTGCGTATCCAAAGCCTGCACGTGGTCGGCCTTTCGTGCAGAGCTTTCAGCAGCCACCGCGGAAACGGGGCAGAACATCCAAATTGAACATCCGTCAAAACGGACAGCTTACGGACGAGAGCGACCAGTGGAGCCCAGAGATGTTCAATATCAAGCCCGGTATTATGAGCCTTGGCAAGACAATGTAAGTCTTCGCGGTTTCCTTTCGGATACGAAAGATACCCGTCGAAATCGGCTCTGTTTTTGCGCTTTTCATACTCGTTTAAGGGCGGTTGCTGCCATATCTCACGAAGTTTATATTCTTCCGTGGGATAGTCGAGTACGTCGTCAACGACGAGCCGACGCACTGAACTCAGGGTTCCGTCGCGATGGAGGGCGTCAGAGCATAATTGAATATCGCGATGGAACATGGCGACTTGTATCTCCGGCTTCACCCCATACCTGTGGTCGAAGTCTTGCCTCTGGAAAACTCTGAATTTAATAGTGCGAACCAGGATGTGCTTAGCTGCCTCATGGCACGCCTTGCAGGCCAAGGCAAAAGCCACAACGGGAGCGACATTGTCGTCCTCATGAAGGTATTCGCAAATCTGGTCCAAAACTTCGATCGGGAGAGTTTTGAGACTGGCGCGTGGCCGTTGCTGGGTAGCCTCTTGGGGTGCCGACTTGTTTGTAACAGGGCGAATGACGCGCTCCTGAGTTGCCTCTTGGGGTGCCGACTTGTTTGCTACGGGGCGAGTGAGTTGTTGCTGGGTAACCTCTTGAGATGCCGTCTCGTCTATCACAGGTCGGGTGACGCGCTCCTGAGTTGCCACTTGGGGTGCCGACCTGTTTGCTACAGGGCGAGTGAAGTACTGGTCAAGAGTCGTTTGGGACCTAACCCTCTTGGCTTGGGAGCGTGCGGGCGCAACATCGCGTTCTTCTGGGTTTGCGGTTCGTTTCATGGCGTGTCGAGAACCCGTTCTGCGATGAATAGAAGATCACCGGGCGGAGTGTCGACCGTGGAAACTGTGACGGTCGGAGGCTTCCATTTTATTGCGGCTCCACTGCTTCACAGGGGCCATATGTGTTGTTGGGGGGATAAGAACTTAGATTAGCTATTTCGTTATGCACACTTATGCAAGTAAAATCTATGCATGACCTTGCTCATTAGTCGACCCTGTATATGGACGCAATTAAACCCTGTTAAATCATCATTTCGGCCGCAAGTAACTGGGTGAAGTTGTGGAAATCCTCACGAATATCATATTCAAGTTGTCTTGATATTGTCGTTGGTCAAAAAACCACGGACGGTCGGGCTTGTTTCCCGCGCTCAAGCAACCGCACCCGGAGAGTAAAGGTGCCGACTCAGCGACGTGGCCGTTCTCGGCGGTCCCGTGTGCACAGTGAAATCCCTCGCTGGTAAACGTTATGAACTACTCGGTTAAAGATCGGATAACTGCAGCATTCGTCATTTGGCAGACCGGAAGATACTGCATAGTGTTTTCAATCGTGGAACAATTGGGGCTAATCCCCCCACTTACTCTCAATTAGCCCCCCGCGATAACAGACCCGCGGGAAAGTCATCAAACGTATTTAAGTCCTGAAGCCCGAGGCATTGTACTAGTTCGCCAGAGTATCGCGAAAAAGGCCGCAAACACAAGCACAATGGACTTTGGATTGGAAAACCACCGCACTTTCATTGGCAAAAAGGTCTCAGACCTGCCGTCACCATCATTGGTGCTCAGTCTCCCGGTCATCAAGAGAAATGTGGACAAGCTGCATCAAGATGTCGAGAAGGCAGGGGTTACTTTCAGACCTCACGTAAAGACGCTCAAGGTAAGTCTTGGACATTCTTAACGAAAATTTGAAGTTTTCTGACCATTCTCAGAGCACTGAAGTAACGAGATTGATGTTGGGAGACGGCAAATTCAACAAGACAGTCGCATCGACACTATCAGAAATCAGGGGCCTGCTGCCGCTGGCGAAAGAGGGGATTTTGGAGGAGGTGCTCTATGGACTCCCCGTCAGCTCAGGCGTTATCCCTCTTTTGAGCGAGTATAGGAAATCGGTCAAGATCCTTCTCATGGTCGACCACGAGAAGCAAATCGATCGTCTGGAAGAATCCGCAAAGAAGAGCGCTGACGCACAGGCACCGTGGGACATTTTCATCAAGCTTGACGTCGGCAGTAAGCGCGCGGGCGTTCCTCTCAGCAGTGAACGTCTGCAGAAACTCATTCAAAGAGCGAATGAGTCTTCGGTTGTGTCACTGTACGGTTTCTACTGCCATGCCGGCCACTCGTATGGATGCAAGACGCAAGAAGAGGCGGCGGGTGTTCTAGCTGATGAGGTCAATGGGGTCATCAGCGCAGCGAAGTTGATCGTCGGGGAACAGCAACTGACTCTGTCCGTGGGCGCCACACCAACGGCGCATGTTGTCGGTACTCTCCAGACCGCCATCCCGTCTAACGTGACTCTGGAGTTGCATGCTGGTGAGCCCCTTGCCATGTTTCCCAAGCGGGAAATAGCTACTGACATTCAACAATAGGAAACTTCCCTACGAATGACCTCCAGCAAGTCGCCACCGGTCTGGTGTCAATTGAGGACCAGGCCGTCAGGATAACGGCAGAAGTCTGCAGCGTGTATCCAGAGCGCAACGAGGCCCTCATTAATGCTGGCACGGTCGCTCTCTCCAAAGAGGCGGGTGCGTTCCCTGGTTTCGGCAACCCAGTGGGGAAGCCTGGTTGGGCTATCGTACGAATGTCTCAGGAGCACGGCATCATTGGCGAGGTCCAGGCCCCCGGGTCCAAGAACGCTGAGCCGGAGCGCCGGGACATAGAGGCCAACTTCGAAATTGGCGAGAAGTTGACGGTCTATGTCCAGCACTCTTGCATTACGGCCGCGGCGTTCCACGTTTACTACGTGGTGGATGAAAATGATGTTGTTCAGGATACCTGGGTACCGTGGAAGGGTTGGTAGACGATAAAAACTGTTTTCCGGAATATAGAATAATAGCAGACACCATGTTCAACTATCCACGTTGTAAAGATGAGACGTTCAAGCAAAGTTCTTTTGTCTAATGGTATCTATCCTGCGTTGACTCCGAGTCCAAATGCCTTAACCCAATATTGCTTCCCAACGCCCTTCACAACCCCATTCAAGCAAACGAAATCCATATTTGGTGCTCATTCATCACGCGACAAACACTCCACGGCCCGGACCTCATAGGCGCAGCATCCTCTTCATCCCAAATATGCTGAAGTAATACCGACGTTTGCCGGATGTTTCCTAGACCAATCGACGCAAAAGTATGCCCCAGTCTTTCCCTCAAAAATGTTCTTTGCCCCTCGTCGACCACGCAGGACCCAATGACAGCAATTGGCCAACAAAGACTAGTGTTTACCCTCACGGTTGGATCCAGCTGCGCTAAATGTGATAACGCTTCCGCAAGCGCCGTCTGGGTAGCCGCAGCCATGATCCCATTCTCATCCCCAGACAGAGGGTGAAGGGCCGTGTAGAGATACAGCGTCACAGCTTTGTGGTACACGTATCCAGCCAGCGCGACGTCTGGGCTGACCGCCGGGTTCGGGGTCCACGCCTGTACCTGGCTTTGTAGTTGGGCGAAGAGCATGAATTCATCTGCCGAAGGGCGCCAGCCTGGGGTGCTGGAACGGGTTTGTACTCGGCGGGCGAGGTCAAATATTGGAGGGATCAGAAGAATTAGGTTCAGCCAGGTGCCACACAAGTTGCCGACATAGGATTCCGCCACGAGCTCAGTCGCCAAGAGGGCCATGTCGTTGTCCAGGAAGTATTGGTCACTGATCCGGGCGTCTATCGAGATCATGCTGAGCGTGGCTGTGTATACGTAGTATTCGACGAGAAACTGTCTCATGGACTTTGGGAGGGAGATGAGGAGGGGGAGTGAGGGTACGATAAGCGACTTCGCTGCGATGAGATGGTCGTAAGTCGTGCCGTTGATATCGCCTTTGGCTGTCTATTGTGGCTATTAGAAACCATCCAGGCTCGATGAGAGATGTCACGGCAGCAAAGGAACGACAGCTGGGAGGTACTTACCTCGATGAAACACAGAATCAGGGCAGCTATACCCAGTAATAATGTTTGTTCCCTGGATTGCTCGCCCATGAACTTGGAGAGGTTCTGCTGGAACAATCGCAGCGACCGATCATAGTATGTGTTGGCGACACTGTCGAAGTCATTCAGAGACTTTGCTGCTCGATGAACCGCGCTCTGTGCTAGAAGGAGCTGCAAGACGAGGTCGCTCTTGAACGCCATTGGTATCAGCTGCTCACTGAAGGGGTTCTGCACCGTGGAACCGTTGGCCATACTGATTGTCGTAGCAGCAAGGTAATGGCTCAGCAGCTCCATTGAGAAGCTATCATTAGTCCCAGGTAGGAATGACAACGTCCTTGGAACTTGCGTCACTGGGCTCGCTGCAGCTCTCACCGGCGAAGTCGTCACCAGGCTCGTCGGAACCTCCGGGGTTTCTTCATCTTGGCGACTACTCCCAGGGACGGCTGGAGTAGGGAAGGAGAGGAAATCTAGTGATGCCAAGAAGTCGAGAGGGTTCTCTGGTGATGATTGCGGATCATTCGGGCTTGCTGCTGACGCTCGCGTTGGTGGCCGTGGACTCGATCCCGTCGACGCGCCGCTCGGTGACTCTGACGATTGAGATGGCGATGTGTTCTGGCCCATTGGCGAAGAATGTGAGGGTTGATTGCTTTGGCGAGGCGGAGACTCCTGCATGCTGGGAGACGCCTCTGACTGGGCAGAAGCGCCGGCAGATTCGCCGCTCTCTTGCCGCGCGGTCTCCGATGCGCCGGCCGGCTTCGGCGGGGCGGTCTTGGGGGCTGCAGACGGGGGCCATTTGCACTCGAGCCGGTTGCGTTCGCAGCCGCGGCACCGCGGCTTCGTCTCATCGCACTTCTTCTTGCGGCCGCGGCACGTCAGACATCCCGTGCGGACGCGGAAGATGGGCCCAGCGAGGGTACGGCGGGGTTTTGAAGAGTTCATGGGATCGGATCAGCATCGGGCAGGGCGCGCGTCGCGGCGCCCAGGCTCTTTGTTTGAGACCAGAAAAGTTCGATGGAAGTCTGGGCCTGATAGCGAGATGACCCAGAGTATGTGATGAGGTGATGTGTTGAGGCGATATCCAGCTCCCCAATTGGCGACATGAAGTTGAACGAGGAGCTGTTTTGCATGGGCCTGATAAGGAAAGATTGCGGGGGTCGTTGGAGCGCGGTCCGTCGCATTCACGAAGACCCGCTGGCCCGCTTTTGGGCCGGAGCCATCGCGGTAAAGGTTCGGATTGGTCGGAACGATGCCACGCTACCCCAACAGGGACATCCCGACGAGAGACCAGGGGGATGACTTGTGTTGCATTGGAGGTTTGGAACCACGAAAAGGAGACTTGGCCCAGGCGAGACTGATGCCAAGGTTGAAGTGCGGAGAGATGTGCTTCCCCCGGTTGATCCACCTGTTGATGGTGTTGTGGATATGGGGAAGCAGTTGGCGCGCCTTTCTGTCTGTTGTGAGTTGTAACTTGTGAGGCAGAAATTCTAGCTGAGTGGGCGATATTCACCACTCCGTTGACCGAGCGAAATACGACTTCGGTAGTATGCGGTAGAGTGAGCGGTCATGGTGTCCATAGTCTGGATATCGCTGTCCGTCCGTCGTCTCTGCGCGTTTCGGCAAGGCAACAATGGCAAGACAGATGGCCCTTAGCTAATCTCTTCATAACAAATGCATCGGATAAGGGTTATAATTTCGGGACTGAATCGATCGCCTGAATGGCAAACAATTGATAAGCAGAGGCTAGAGTTTATCACTTGAGATGGTCGAGTTCGGTGATTTGAAGACAACTGGCTTATGTCTCACTCATCATCATACCTAAGACGCACCCATACCCGAGCGACGAGACTGGGCAGATCCACAGCATTTCATTTAGTTCCACAGCGCTAATGTTTCACTGTTAGCAGGCAGCTAAATGGCCGACTTCAATCAGAGCCAGCTTCTGAGTCGTAGAAAGCAAATCCGCTTGCTAGCATCGCTTTCAAAGGCACGAATCCGCTGAGCTAAGCTCAAGTCCTCGTTGACTACAACCACCAGCTTACAAAGGCCAATGGCTACCTCCAAGATCAAGAGGTCTCCCCCAGCGTTTACACGACCATGTTTGGCAAGTACGACGCCATGAAAGACATTACCTACGAGCACATCCTTGCGGCATTCAAAGTCTGCGTGGACAAGGTACCGACGGCGACCACCGGTAGCCTGGTCAGAACACAAGTCATGGGACACTCTCTTGACGGGGCCTATTCCTCCTTCTGCTACGCTCAGATGCTGATCGATGACGCCAAGCTAACCCAGGAGAGAATCCAAATGGGTGATGAATACACCCTCGGATGCCCCCGCGTTGGGAGCAACGATTGGGACCAATACCTCATGTCAAGGAAAGAAGGTCAATCTTGGCGTATAGTGAACGACGAGGACCTCGTCCCGCAAGTCCTTCCAAATACCTTGAAGCCGATCAGCTGAACTTTTGCTACATTGACAACGGCTTGAGAATTTTTCAGTCATCAGAGTCCTAAGCCTATCCCTAGTGAGATAGGAGGCCCGACCCCACCCGTTCATCAGCTCAAAAGCTGGGAGGAGATCTCAACGCTGTCTATCAATCAACGTACCATCGTGGGTATTCTTGATGCATAGAGATGTCTGATGAGTCTGCTGACACACGTTGCTAGTACCGATCTTCTACTACGACGCACTCAGTTACGCCATCAAGCATACCTTACGTGATAAAGTTGAGCGTTGCAAATCTGTAGTGTAAGATAAATTCCGAGGTCTAGCGCTACTCTAGGACCGTTGAGTCCCACCTAGTAGTCGAAGTTGTAGGGTGCTATTGGACTTCCCTTTCGTTCCAGACCATGTTTATTTAAAACTTCAGACATTTGCGAAGCTTTCGTTACGTTTAAAGCTTATGGGAACAGTCAAAATCCAGATTGATGCCTAATTTTAACAACGTGCTGGTTCAGACCCCTCCATGCGACAAGGGCTGAGTTTCGATCACATGCTACATCTGCAGTCAGCTCTAGTGTTTACTCAACCTTGTCTGAGGCCCTTGGTGATTCGCGGAAACAGGCTCCCATGTGGGCTCAATGTAACAACA
Organism: Colletotrichum sp. SAR 10_66; assembly: GCA_028639655.1. Classification (NCBI taxonomy): domain Eukaryota; kingdom Fungi; phylum Ascomycota; class Sordariomycetes; order Glomerellales; family Glomerellaceae; genus Colletotrichum; species Colletotrichum sp. SAR 10_66. Next base: position 89,582 of record JAQIUS010000039.1, on the reverse strand, counting down.
GAAACATGGAGGCTTACTTCTGCCTAACAAATTTCGTTACAGCGGCACAGCAATTTGCTGACGGACCATAAGAAGCTGGAGGGAACAGTAATGAGACATTTTGATCATAGTTGCTTACTCATGACTTCACTATTTTCACGCATTATGAGGTGAATGTGCGACTCGCAGTTCAACATGCATTCATCTTGGTTCGAGTATCCTGTCACAAGGCCATATCCCTTTCGATGGTTCACACCCGCGGCCATCGGTGGTGGGCTCATTCTGGCAGTGGTATTTTCCCTAGTCAATTTCAGCTCCAACGGCTTTTACCTCAAGACCATATACACCGAAAGCCTTAACGAAACCGAAGCATCATTCCATTCGAGGTACTATTTGACATCTCAAAGGGCGTGTTCCTCCGACTAATTACAAACTACTGTTACAGATGGTTCCAGGAACGGCCTTTCAACTGGCAGAACGATATGAACGCTGAATGTCAGCCTCACTTGCTGACGGTTGGGGGCTCTTTCTGCACTTCTAATCTCGGATTTAACTACAAAGTCAAAAGCATCAAGCCTCGGCAGACCGATACCGAGCGCGTGATGGACCATCTCGCAAATTTACCTGCCATCGGCTACAGGAATACGACTCTCGAAGACTGTCATCTCGATACACTCAAGATCAATCTCATCAAAAGCGACAACGCTCAGCCGCCTTCATGGTGGCTATCATGGGGGCGTTCGACAGTAGCAGCCAGCCTTCGCTGTGTTGTGATTTCCGACTCTGGTCTTGTAGATGTCACCATCGACGCCGAATATTTGGGCGAAAGTGACGTTATCTACGACTACGTATTCGACGATGATTACGAAACCCGTTCAAGCGTGTGGTGGGGAAGTCGGCTCTCGAACGCCTACTTTGGTGGCGTTTTGACTGCGACCTCTCAAGTCGTTGTTGGGGATGATCAATACCTCACCTCTGCTCAGCTCTCCTTTACTGCGAATAGAACGATCAAAGAGTTGGTTATATCCTGAACACATGAGTCTCAAATTTGCTAACTTGCCCACAGTATTCGCTCAAATAGCTTCTTCAACCTGCAGTGGTGGCTGGCCTTTTGTAAGGCCCAAATTTTGCATAGCGGGATGCAAGATCTGGGGGACACTGGCTACGATTCAGACGTAAGTCCGACTCCGGGACCTTTTCCCAGACTGCGTAAAAGAGAAAGGCCTAATGATACGTTATTTCTTTGTCGCGGCACCTTTTGCAGAAGGTCTGCATTACGGGAGAATCATGCACTCCCTGTTTGCCATGGATCTGGGTAACTGCAACGCCTCAAACATTCTCCTAGATGAGGACGGCCTTCAGTATGCGATCATGGCCCCAGACAACAAATTTCGAAGAGAGGGAGGCCTGCTCAACGACTCAGCAACCATTGGCGGCTTGAACCCAAGTTGTTTCAATGAAATCCCAGCCCCTGGTGCAATACTTGGCCGCGGCGGCGATATCGGTCTTACTCCATTGAATGAGACTTATGCGAAGTTCCGGTCCAAAACAGGTCCTCTGTTATGCAAGGATGCCACTATCATGGCCGAGTACCTTTGTTCGGTGCCTCAGCAAAAGAGTCTTGGAGTCATGTTCCTGGCCATTTTATTGGCTGACCTGGTATTCCTTCAAGCAGCCTGGAAACTGTTCCAACTGGCGGCTGGGTCCGCAGCAACGCGCGGGAATGCGGATGCAATGGTTTGCAGAGGCTGTTCGACTACACGGCTGGGTGACACTAGCATAGAAATGGTTCCATTGAGGAGCGAGGCAGGGGAACCCGATGCGAAGTCTTCTCTGAAATCTAGATCTCCATATACAAGGCTGAGTGACCCAGACCTTTCCGCAGACCAAATAGGTAGATAGATGTTACAATTGGTACTTGACCTAGGCACCCCTCTCACAGCTCCTCTTCCAATCAGCCCTATTATCCCCATCAGGCAACTTCAATGTATCGTCGAAACTCCCTGTGATAGTCAGCCTCATCCAACAGCTTCAGAAAGAGGTCTTACCAATCAGTGACTGCTTCCCTCCACACACGCAGCTCATGTTCTCTCGTAGCAGCAAAGAAATCCACAAAGTCGTCCCCAAGGATGTCTCTGGCCAAACTATCAGGTGCCTTGAATCTTTGTGTTGCCTCAAGGAGGGAGTCAGGAAGCAACTTTGGCTTTGTGTCTTTGCGTTGGATCTTCGCGGGCGGGATGGGTATGTCCAGCTTCTTCTCAACCCCTCGCCAGCCCGCAGCCACAATCGCCGTCAGAGCGTAATGGGGATGCAGATCGGCTCCTGGGATGCGAACTTCAAATCGTGTCGCCGCTGGTTTGCATACCGGAGGCGCAATGAGTCGCACGCTAGCAAGGCGATCCTCGAGGCCCCAACTCACATCTACTGGGGCCCAGAAGTTCTCCACCAAGCGCTTGTAAGAGTTGATCGACGGTGCTAAAAGAGGCATGATATCTGGCAGAGCTACGAGAATCCCGGCCAGGAAATATCGACCAACGTCAGAAAGCTGTGCGATGTCTGGCCATGCGGCTGTTTGATCGGGGGAACCCGCCCGAGCGAAGATGTTCTTTCCGTCTAGATTAGTTAGAGATACATGGATATGCCCAGAGTTGCCAGGCAGGCCTTGGGTTGGCTTGGCGAGAAAGCAAGGCGTCACGCCGTGTTCCACTCCGAGCGATTTAGTGATCAGTCTGTTGATATTAGTAGCAAGTTTGACAGCCTCAACATAAGTTCGACTCACTTAAAAATGGAAACTTTGTCTGCCATCTCGTCGATCGGGCTGACCTTTAGAGCCTTGAAGTGCGCATGACCGTTAGAAATTTGTTCAAAAGTTGAACATATCATTCAAACAACATAGGGCGACTTACAGCCTCGTAGACGCCGGGGCCGCTTTCCGTATGCCAGCCTTCCAACCCGCAGTTTGCCTTCTTGCTAAAGTCAAATATCTCATGGAAGTACTTCTTTGAGGCTATCGGACGTGATGTGCTGTAGCCAAACATGCCGCCAGTAAGAGGACGCAAGGCCGAAGGTGTATTTTTCTCCAAGAACGTAGACAGGTTTTGTCTGCCCTGTGGCAATCCATATCCGTCTTCTGAGGGTGTCTGAAAGTTCATGAACTCGAGTTCCACTTCTCAACGTCAGCTCTATGGCTGTCACTCTCCTGAAGAACAGCGCAAGGTCAATGAATCCGGGGAAGGGTTGCGTACCTCCAGCAAGGGCTCTGCACCCTGCCTCTGCTAACTTATCACATAGCTGATGAATCATGCTACGCGGGCAAGCGAAGACCGGACTGTTGCCCACAGCAAAGCTCAAAAGAAAGAAAGGGATATCGTCTTCTGTAGGGAGTCTCCGGAAGGATGATAGGTCGGGGTAAGCAACAAAGTCGGCAAATCCGTCTTCGCTTGTTGCTATCTTCGTCTCTGTGGTGAATAAGACATCGTGGATATCCCAGGCGAAGATAGCAGAACTCATGCCGAATCCGCTGGAAATACTGGACAAGAATTTCTCCTTGTCCATGATCTTGCCTCGAAGTATACCGTCGGCATCAACTCCTGCGACCCTGACCTTTTCGTCATTGGCTAAAATAGCCTCAATGTTGTCCACGGTTGCAATAGTGCTGGCATATGTGGCGCTTCGGAGGGTGCATGATGTGGCTTGCGACTGTTGGTCCATTGCTGTTGACGGAAAGAATATGGCGTGCAGAGGATGATGTCAATGTGCAGTGGGAGACCAAGGGGGTGTTCTTGACTCTTTTCAGTTGTTAAGGAGTAGAAAGGGGCCGGTACGAACTCTTCCTTCTGATCGAGCTTACATGGATGTCGCCTTCTCTATGGATCCAGACTCGCCGCCCAGTAACATTGGCTTGCGGACTGGAAGTTGTTGAAGTGACCGTTTCACCCGGCCGGCTATGATCCGACCCCGAAGCCCCGATGTCCGTTATGTGCGGGGGACCTGATGCGGGGCGATCGGGCGGCGCGGTCCGAGACCGCGATAGCGCGGTTTCCCATAGTGCCATCGCGCTCATCACTCCATCATTGCTGAGCAGCACCATGGTTGGAGAGCGGTGAGATTGTGGTGACCCGTGAATACTGTCGGTCTCAGCGATGACCCTCCGTGATCGAGTCGGAGACGGCAAACCTTGGCCCGATCGGGGCTCATGATACCGACAACATTCTCTTATCGCGGCAAAGGTCTGAAGATGTCCTTACAGCTCGGTAACCACCGGTTCAGCCGATTTCACTCGCCATCAATGATAAGGCGAGGCTATGCATGCCGATAAGCTTTATATCAGGACTTACAGGTCACAATGCATCAATCCCCAAAGTGGCGGTGATGCTTACCATAAACTTCCGATAACCATTTTCTGTCCTGGGCATCACCAATTGTTCTCCCTCAGATCCGAGCCATACTTCTTCCATCATGTCTACCAGTACCATTCAAACGATCTCTCCATCAACCAACAAGGTCCTTCTCAACACTCCCAGTACGAGTCTTGAAGATGCGAAGGCCATCGCCAGATCTTCTCAGGGTGCCTTCCAAAGGTTCAAGCTGCTGTCTTTGGCGGAGAGAAAGGAGATGGTTATGCGAGGCCTAAAGCTCATCCAGGAACGCAAGCATGATCTCGGGCGTGAACTCAGTGAGCAAATGGGTCGCCCTATTGCGTACAGCCACAAGGAAATTGAGACGATGCAGAAGCGTGCCGACTACCTTCTCGACATCGCCGAAGAAGCCTTGGGCGATGTACCTGGTCGTCCCGAGGCAGGGTTCAAGAGATGGATCAAGAAGGTCGCGGTTGGCCCGACGCTCGTGGCTTTTGCATGGAACGTATGTCAATATGCTATGAACGGCCATGAGTTCCTGTGTAACTGACCAAAGCCCCTTTCCAGTTCCCGTACCTCATCATCGTGAACGCCCTCGTTCCAGCACTCCTAGCTGGAAATACGGTCATCTTGAAGCCGTCGCCGCAAACACCTTTAGTCGGCACGCGGATCGCCGAGATATTTACCGAAGCTGGTCTGCCCACGAACGTCCTCCAGGTAGTCCAGTCCGGAGATCCCATTGTCCTCAACGAACTTGTGAAGATCCCCGAGATACAAGCGGTTAGCTTCACCGGCTCGACTGCGGGAGGGCTGGCTTTGCGTGAAGCCACGGCCCGCCGCACGATACCTCTCAACCTTGAGCTTGGAGGGAATGACCCAGCATACGTACGGCCCGACGCGGACTTGAAATATGTAGCAGCTCAGCTTGTGGATGGCGCTGTCTTCAATTCGGGCCAGAGTTGCTGCGCTGTGGAGCGGATTTACGTCCACAAAGACATCCATGATGCCTTTGTCCAAGAGCTGCAAGATGAGTTGAAGATGTAAGTCTGGTAGAGAATCTGACTGGTGCATGCCCGCTGACAAAACCCAGGTACAAACTCGGCGATCCGCTTGATGCGTCAACTAACGTTGGACCCGTCATTTCAAGAGCTGCCCAGAAGTCGATTGAACAACAAGTCGAAGATGCACTCAAAAAGGGCGCCCGTGATGCCACGCCGCCCAATGCCACATTTGAGAACCCTTCCGCTGACGGCAACTATGTAATCCCACGGATTCTCACAGGCGTCACACATGACATGATAATCGCGAAGGAGGAGACTTTTGGCCCAATCATCCCTGTGATATGTGTCCAGAACGACGATGAGGCAATTCAACTCATGAACGACACGGACTATGGCCTGACTGCCAGCGTTTGGACCACAGATGTCCCTCGTGGAGAGGAGATGATTGAAAGTCTCGAGGCTGGCACGGTGTTTGTCAATCGTTGTGATTACCCCAATCCAGTAGGTTCCAGGTGCGTGAGATCGGAAACAAGCTGCTAATGTGTGCTGCAGGATCTTGCTTGGACTGGATGGAAGAAGTCGGGGCTTGGATGCACTTTGGGGCCGAAGGGGTTTGATTTCTCCGTCAAGTTGAAAAGCTATCATGTGAAGCAGCAGCAGGCTTAGAGGCCAGATGTAATATGTAGTTCTTCCATAGGTAGTATTCAGCTTTAGGCCTCTGTACCACTCAAATGACGGAACCTTATCCCAGCCCTAAGCCAAATCCTCAAGGTTCAATCACCATCGTTGACGGTAACCCAGAGATTTGCAAGTATATGGGTCCTTGATCATAAGAGATTCTCCCGATGGATAATTATACGGCGATTTGCGGATAAGATAATGTGTACATTAAGGCCACTGTGAATCAAGTATGCAAGGCACCATCAGCTGGGCCAACATTATGACCATGGTATCACTAACCATATGAGGTCTTGAGTATTCGGCATTAATGCACAGCGCGGTCTCTTTTGAAAGAACGGAGATTCGGGACGACCGCGGTCCGGAACCCCCACGTCGGCGTCAGAGCCATCTGATAAGCAAACATATCCCAACACCCCAGTAGTCGGAGCTTTGATCGGGAAGCCGCCGATGGCGTTCGAAGAGCTCCGCGCAAGGGACATGGGCTCGGGTTTCCGCACATCCACCGGAAAGCAGCTTCGTCGGGGCTGGCGACATTCACATGCGATCAATCTGAAGGGCACAAGCTACATAAAGACCTGATGAGAACGGCTTTTATCAGTGAGAGCTCATTAGACATCAATCCGCCAGAAATAGTCTGAAACTCCGTTCCCTCTTCAGCCCTCAGCGTTTTTTACTCAGAGCTGCCCAGTCGTATAAGAACCACAGCATCATGTCAGGCAGACTCGAAGGGAAGAATATTGTAATTACGGGTGCCGCAGGGTGTGTCAAATTTCTCCCATCGTCCTTCTACTCCTGGTAAAACCAACTGACAAGTGCATGGCAGTGGCATTGGCCTCGAAGCGTCGATTCTCATGTACAAGGAGGGTGCTTCGGTTCTGATGACCGATATCAACCAGGCAGTCTTGAATAAGGCCCTGGCCCGTGCTAAGGAGCTCGTACCCAACGCCAGAGGACGTCTTGAATCATTCGTCGTTGACGTGTCGAGAGAGTCCGAGGTAGAGAAAGCCGTTGCTCACTTGGATAGCTGGGGCGGTCTAGACGTCATCTTCAACAACGCAGGCATCATGCATCCAAAAGATGGTGACGCCGAAGAGTGTCCTGCCGACATCTGGGATAAGACGTTTGACATCAATGTTAAGGGAGTCTGGTACGGAAGCAAATACGCCGTCAGATCTCTGCGTAAGCATGGCAAGAAGAAGGGCAGTGTCATCAACACTGCCAGCATGGTGTCTATTGTCGGATCCGCAACTCCTCAAGTGGCATACACTGCCAGTAAGGGTGCTGTTATGGCTTTCACGAGAGAGATGGCAATTGTGCACGCTAGAGATGGTGAGTACCACGACCCCTGCACCGTGTGATGCTATCGCCAGCTAATGGTACTCCCATGTACAGGCTTCCGCTTTAATACCATTTGCCCAGCACCTCTGAAGTAAGCATTATTACACGAATACCTCAGCTGTTTGGTTGCTATTCTAACACGACACAGTACTCCGATGCTTCAGGACTTTCTGGGTGATGACAAAGAGAAGCGATTCAGACGAGAGGTTCACTTCCCAACGGGCCGATTTGGGGAGGCTATCGAGCAAGCACAAGCTGCTGTTTTCCTCGCCAGCGACGAGAGTAGCTTTGTCAACGCTCATGACCTGGTTGTGGATGGTGGACTCACAAAGGCCTACGTGACACCCGATGGACCTCCCACCGAGCCCCCTCGGAACTTGGGCAAGCAATAGGAGAGTTCACCGTGGTCAGGTCTGTCATTTGTGCCATGGACACGTTGATGATAACACGAGCGAGCAAATCCAGAAAGCTTCAGCTCCGACACTAGCTCCTGGGGCTGAAGAGTCTGGATGTTGCGGACGTATGTGATGTAGTCTCGAATAGTAGGCTAATTCCAGGTGCGCTTGGTGTTCAACATAAGCGTTGAGATTAGGTTGAAGCTTTCCACGTGGATGAAATGAGGCTATAAGCGTTGATCGGTCGAGCCGACTTTATGCTGTCTTAAACTCAGCCCCGATCAACGCTAATTGACGTGGCACGCGCCGTTCGAAATTCCCGCCGTTGGGTTTCCCGACGAGCCTGACCTGGCCCTCAATTAGCCTAGCCGTGTGACATAGCGTGCCGGAAATCGCTCGAGGGCCAGACGCTCAATCTGCTTGTTGTCCTGGGGTGAACCCCTCTGCGGCATTATGGTGTCCCGAGAACACCGTGCTAAATATCTTGTACACCGAGACTCGAGACTCGAAACCCGACGGGTAGTTGCATATATCACAGGCACTACTGACGCGTCAAGTGCGTCTCCACGCCGAGGATGGTCGGGTTGAACTAGACAGTGATCCAATTACTAATGCTGTGACCAAGGGCCAAATGTTGCTCGTGGATAGCACCCCTCCAAGGCCAATAGCAGCAATTCGCAGAGTGTGACACTCCAGTGCATCTTCTTGGCTGAATCCCCCTCTCTGATTCGGTTGATTTGCGAGTCAATATGGCTCGAAATGGGCTAGAAGAGTAAGCTGTGCCCCAGTGCTACGTCAAACCAATGATTCGAGGCTGGATGTTTACGTTCCTCGCTGTGGCTCGAAAATATTGAATGATGAGACATCCAATCAACGGCCCTGGTCAAGCGACTTTGCACCAATCCCCATGCAGCTGAAGGCGGGCACCCACTGGCATGCGTCTTACACACCACCTCAGGACGATTACATACTCACTGGCTCACGCACACTGGATGAAAAATAGGGACTTGTGAACGTGATGTCCGGCGGAGTAAAAGCCCTGAAGGCGGCAGTGTGGCATCTGTGATGAAGCGTCAGTCCTCGCGTCTTTTGAGCGATCAGAGGACGGAATCTTGCCGTCCGGTCTGCGCGCAGGTGATAGTGTCTTGGAAAGGCCCACTTCGACACAGCCGGGCATATCCATGATGCATGCATGGGGAGGTCCAGGCTGGCCAGGCTGCAGCTTTTGCGTTTCTGTACGCTCATAGGGCGAGCTGGTACGAGTCCCAGAAAGGAAGCCCAATTCACCAGCGGAGTTCGACCCTCTCCGTTGGAGCATGGAAAGTTTCTGCGTCGCATGTTCTGGAAGCGGATGAAATGGCCATGTCTTACTATGAAATGTCAGCTGTCCTACGTCCTTGTGAAACGAAATGTCGCCCGAAAGGTTCGCCGGACTGGGTGCAATGTTAGCATTCAAGATAGAATGATGACTGGGCGAAGATAGTCTCTCGGTTCGTGATCCGGGGAGTCCCCCCTTGCGTCTAGCTCGAGGAACGAGGTGTGGTGTGTATGCCTTGCTTCCATCCCACCCCCTTGATCAGGTCTTGATCTGCAGAGCCCATCTGCCATCACCCGCACGGCGCAGTCGGCTACACCCACAATCCTTCAATTCAGCCCGTCATCTTATAGCTCGAGACATGATGCCGATACTCCACTGTCGTGACATCGGTCCCTCTATCTTGGGACCTGGGTTACAGCAGCTCTATGGAAAACTCGACGTGCTAATCTGGGATGCACACGACCATCTACCCCAGCCGCGGCCAAAGTTTACTCAAGTGCATGATCACAAAGATCCATTTTACTGAGATGCATGCACCGCGCCTAACACTGTTTAGTACTTACGAGAGGGGGCTACACAACCTGACAAGGAAGTGAGGATGCATCTTGAACTACTGTATGGGAACTTCAACACCGGTCTATCTCATCCAGCCAACCATACCATGATACGTTTTGGAAAAGGCGTGACCGAGTCACTTGTTACAGACACAATCGGCCCCCGATGGCCCGGTTCGTCCTACGATGCAACCCCTCAGGCAGTGAATTTGGTTCTTTTGAGCAGTGAAGGGGGTGAGGACATTTTACGAGCTACCTAGGTATGCAACATCTGCCGCCGAAGGCGTTCGGACGATTAGCGGAAGGATTCCCCTCTGGCATGCAGCTAAAGCCGTGTTGCCACCTCGAATCGTTCTTCATATAATCTGGGGGATCTTGGGCACCCAATTGCGCGGGTTCTCCCTTGACTCCCTACTCTACTCAGGACCCGTTCTTTCCTCTTCGGTGCGATTTCTCACCTCGCATTCTCACCTCACACAGACACTACTTAACGCATCTCATCCAGTATGGAAAGCATCACAGACGCTTACCCTGAGTACAGCCAGACTTCACGGCTAGATGAAGTACGGGCGACCGAATATGGTTACCTCGACGAGCAGGGCCACCTCTATCTTGACTTCACCGGCGCTGGGCTGGCTGCGAAGTCCCAAGTTCGAGCACACGAGAAACGCTTAGGGCAAACACTCTTCGGCAATCCCCACTCAACGAACCCTACAAGCCAGTCTGCCACGCGACTGATCGAAGATGCCAGAGCTCGGGTGCTGGACTACCTCAACGCCTCGCCCAAAGAATACACCGCCATCTTCACTCCGAATGCAACCGGCGCCGCACGTCTCGTCGCAGAATCATACCCATTCAAGAGAGGAACAAGGCTGGTGTTGACGTCGGATAACCACAACTCCGTCAACGGCCTCCGAGAATACGCCGGCCGAAACCACGCGCAAACGGTCTACGTGCCGGTCCGAGCCCCGGAGCTGCGGGTCGACCCGTCGGACCTCATGTCAGCACTCAGCCGTCGCAAGGGAGGCCTTTTCTCGTGTGGATCGGCACGCACGCGGCGCAGTGGCTTGTTTGCCTATCCAGCTCAGAGCAACTTCAGTGGCGTTCGACACCCGCTCTCCTGGGTTCAGGTCGCACAGGAACAGGGATATGACGTACTACTGGATGCCGCGGCGTATTTGCCGACGTCCCGACTCAATCTATCAGATACTGGCGTCAAGCCAGAGTTTGTGATTGTCAGCTGGTACAAGCTGTTTGGGTACCCCACCGGCGTTGGCTGTCTCATCGTCCGACGCGATGCATTGGCTCGGCTGGCCAACTCGCGGCCTTGGTTTTCCGGCGGCACGATTACTGCTGCGACTGTTGGTGTCCCTTGGCACACCATTGCCCCTGACGAAGCGGGCTTCGAGGATGGCACCCTAAACTTCTTATCGATACCTGACGTTCAGGTTGGCTTGGATTGGTTGGATGATGTTGGGATATTCCTCATCGACACAAGGGTCAGATGCCTGACTGGATGGTGCCTTGATCGGCTGCACAGGATGGAGCACAGCGACGGCTCGCCAATGGCTAGGATATATGGGCCAACAAATATGGAATCCAGAGGAGGCACCGTCTGCTTTAATTTCCTCGACATCTCTGGAAAAGTGGTTGATGAGAGACTCGTGGCAAAGGAGTCTGCAGCAGAGAAGATTTCACTCAGAACGGGATGCTTCTGCAATCCAGGGGCGGGTGAGACGGCGTTTGGTCTGGAAAAGGCAGCTTTGGTGTCCCTCAGCAAAGTTTACAGCAAGTCGTTGGACACATACATCCGGATGATCGCCCCCGTTGGTGCTGTCAGGATCTCGTTTGGCTTCATGTCAACCGCTGCGGACGTGGACCGTTTCATCAACTTTGCCCAAAGTACTTACCGGGATAGGCTTACGAGCATAGAAGGCCTTCCGCCTCATGAGCATTGTTGACGGAAAGGCTGGTATTTAAGCAAAAAGAAAGGATTCATCCGCTCAACAGCCGAAAGGCTTGGTCTCGCCCCAACCAACGAACCAACGCACCAACAAGTGTGATATGCCCCCCCTGCAGACCGCGATCTCATGTTTGCCTGCCCCGTCCCGGGCCTTTCCAACGGGCGTAACCGCAAAGCCGCAAAATAGACCGCCTGGTCCCAACCAACGAACATGGGGCTTTTGTCAAAGCCTGCCCAGCCGAATAGAAGGCTTGTGTGTTCAGCGGCGCAACAACCCGTCTGGTCGAAAGCTCCGAGATGTATGCAAGCCACATATGCCGCCAGCCGAATTCTCGACGCCTTTAATCACTCAAGACCAATAATCCAAGAGTTTTCCGTCACAGTTTCGCATGGCAAAGTTGTGCTCGTCACAGAGGGGCAGTGAGATTGATCACTTCGTTGGTGTGATATCGATCTCAACCAATCCCATCCCACCAGGCGTCACCCTGATTGGACAAACCGTTTTCCTATTTAGGTTTACCCTACGCCCGTTGCGGACATCGTCGGGATCGGCCATGAGAATACTTAATATAAGTCGAGATGCGTGGAAGTGCAACGGATCTTACAGGATGGGTGACATTGCACATGTGCATAAGCAGCCATTTGCCATCTATTCGGAGCATTCGATGCGGGCTGCATTTAAAATGCAAGCGATTTCCATGGTTGACTGCTTTTTGCCCATCCCACTTTCATCTCATTTCCCACGCGTTTCTTGCGCAACCAAACTACCTTACGCACGATGAATCCCACCCAACCACCTTGGCGGTATGCCATTACTGCCCTGGCCGCGGCTGCGGTGTTCCCTTATATGCGGGAGACATGGCTGCAACTAATAGCCCGGGTTCTTCTTGCATCTCTAGCAGCGTGGTATTCTGCCGTCGTTGTGTACGCTATCTTCATCTACCCCTACTTTGTGTCGCCTCTAAGACACATCCCCGGTCCTAAGGTGAGTGCACTCGGTAGATGCTCCATGTCGGAGATCTTACACTCTCATAGGATCACTACTTTCTGCTCGGACAGACTGTGAACCAATTTCTATCCGGTGATCCTAGGGAGCCCTTCGTCTCTTGGATGAGGAACTGGCCCAAAGAACGTTTTATTCGCTACACTAGCTTCGGGAACTCGAATGCAATCCTCGTGACACAGCTAGATGCTTTTAAGGAAATCTTCCAAACCAAAGCAAACGCGTTCGTCAAGCCGGAGTTCAACAAAAGAATGATCACCCCTATCACCGGCGTTGGAATGGTCTTTACAGAAGGAGAGGAGTCAAGGTCACAGAGGAAGCTACTCTCCCGTAAGTATCTTTGCGAGATTTACTCGCGATTGTGGTCGCATTAGACTCTAACCGTATGGTCTTGTAGCCCGATTCGCCATGACCAATATGAAGCAGACCATGCCATTATTTCGCAGCAAAGGAAAACAGTTCTGCCAATATCTTGACCAATTGGTGGACAGCCAGTGCGATGCTGTCAATAGTAAGAAGGATACCGGCCCCTCTACCAGCTTACCACAAGCATCATAGGCTAATTCTCAATCTGACAGTTTCTTTTGCGTGGTCCAAAGTAACTCTTGATGTTATTGTCAACTTCGCTCTTGGGTTCGACCTCGAGATCACCCTCAAGCCATCAGAGTTTCACGAGCTTTATCAGCAGGTCTTCGACCCTCCACCATTCGGAATGCTCCTCGTCGCCATATATGCCTTCTTTCCCGCCATCCGTTCATTCCCTTTGAAGGAAAATTACCGTTTCAAACATGCCAACGACAGAGTACGCGACAAGATACGCGAGATCATCCGGAACAGAGAAGCCGAATTGTCCGAGAAGTCGATCGACGCCGTCGAAAGCCCTGATCTACTCACCCACATGATTTTGGAATCTCGCGCTATGGGGGATCCTTGGTCAGAATCTAAGATACTCGAAAACGTTCTGAACTTCTTCGCGGCCGGGCACGAGTCCTCTGCCAGCTCCTTGACGTGGTTAACCCAGATGTTCGCGCAGCATCCCGAAGTTCAAGATAAGGCACGAAAGGAGATCATAGACCTGTTGGAACGTACACCGAATCCCAGTTATATGGACCTTCAAAATCTTCCATACCTGGATAACGTCCTTGAAGAGAACCTGCGACTGTTTGCTCCCGGAATTTCGGCAGCTCGAGAATCGATTCAAGATGTTGAAATCTGTGGGACAATTTTTCCAAAGGGCACTTCTTTCATGATGATGCCGACCATTATCAACCTGAATCCCACCATTTGGGGTGAAGACGTCAACGAGTTCAAACCTGAGCGATGGGACAATCTGACTGGCACAGCTGCGGACCCACATGCGATGTCAACATTCTTGTACGGACCACGATCCTGCATTGGCAGGGTATTTGCATTGTTGGAGATGAAGATGCTTTTGATCGAAGTTCTTCCAAAATTTCGGTTTGAGATGGCTGTCGATCTCAAGGACATTGTCTTGGTCAACCCCAGCCCTGCTTTACGTGTCCATGAGGGGCTGCAGATGCGTGTAAGTAGAGTTTAGTGCGTGGGAAATGCAATGCAAGATATGGTTTCTGTAAGCCTCAGCATGAAGTTGGTTGTGGGAAAGACGGTTTGGTGTTACTTGGTTGGGGATCTTTGGTATCTACTATAAAAGCTGCGTTTTTACAGTTTATTTCTTGCAAATCGCCACGATTGCTTTCATTGTGACCCCGACACATGCTTGCCCGTTTCTGTTTAGAGACACAATGGCATCTTTTAGTATCAAGGGCACCATCTCCATTGCTTTCGTCTTTTCTTCGTCGGTCCAATCCTTGAATACAGCGGGACCAAACATCTGGACGATTGATGACGAGACCTCCTCCAAACTCTCTGCGCCCCAATGCACAACCATTTTCTGAAGGTCAACCTCTTCAAACCCACCAGATCTCAAGACCTCTTCCGTATGAGAGGGTTTGAACCACTCGGGCTTGATAGGCACGCTGAATGGCTCCTCTTCTGGACGCATCTCACGCTGTAGCTTCCACAGGACGGGAAGGTATCCGAGCTCCTCCCAATTGGTGACAACAGCAATCCCGCCAGGTTTCAGTGTGCGCCAAATCTCAGATGCGCCCCTCTTCGCGTCATTGAAGAACAAAAATCCGAGGTTGGTGACAGAGTGGGTGAAGGTCTCATCGGGGAAGTTCAATTCTTCGCCAGGCATGACTCCTGTCCGGACATTGTCGTTATCCGGGAATCTGGCTTCTACGAGCTCAACCATCTTGGAAGCGCCGTCGACAGCGTGTATGACGGGACTTTTCCCACTTTTGAACTCCTGCATGATAACATCGGTGACAATACCAGTGCCGCATGCGTTGTCGAGAACCACGGAGTCGTTGTTGATATCGAGTAACGGGACGAGCCTCTCAGCGAGCTCTCTCGTGCAGCCACCAGTGCTCTTCTCATAGGACTCGGCTACCGCATTGAAGTGGTCCAAGGGCGTTTTGCTGTCGTCCGCCATCTTCGGGATAGTGAAAACACCTGGACGAGTCGAGAAAGCGTGTGGGTGAAGATGAGCCGAAGCAAAGGACCTCAAAATCATGGATGATGAAGCTGAGGGTTGCCTGTAGCTGAATAAGAACGTCGTCGTCATTATTAGTTGTCGCACGGAACATTTTCGGAGACTTCATGCACGCCGAAGAGGGGTCCGGGGGTGAACCTTGATGGCACACCACCCACGCAGACGCATGTCAGATTAGACGACGTGGCATACCTTGACAAGAAAGAGATAGATTCGTCATATTGTTTGATATCTATTCTGGGGAGAGATGCCTTTGTGATGGCGGTGGTTTCCTGCCGCTCTTTAGCTCTCGCGGTTCGGCGGGACTCCGCCGACGCCACGAATGCGGGTTCCGCCGCCGGCTTACAACCGTGCCCCAAGGCACCGGTGCCCACGCGGACTCTCCGTCGGGGGTCGGACATCCATTCTTGCGAGCGGATGCACGCGTGCTATCATGAGACGGTCGGGGTGAAAGTATGTTGATCTGAGAGCTCCGCGTGTTGTAGGTCTGTGGCGGCTGTTTACTTATGTTCAGCGCTTGGTCTTAGTTGCCTCGTTGATGGTACAGGATGGAAATCAACGAGAGAACGTATCCAAATATTTCCCTTCAAGGGATTGACTGTTATCTATTCGCGAACCGTGATCTAGATAATAGTGCCGCGAATTATTGTTTTAATCAAAGGATGATTGATCAAGAATCCTTTAATTATGAGGCGGAAACCCGCCCAGCTTGGAACAAATGGCACGAGAGTATTAAAATAACACAAACGGACATAAAAATCACTTTCAGAAGGTCAAAACTTTGATTTATCTTGATTAAATATCACCTCAAGGCTTTCTTTCACCAACCACCTCGTCTACCACAGAGCCACCTCAAATCCCTTACCGTTGACAACATTCTCATCACATCCATCTTAAGAATCCACTCAGGTACAAGAAGAAAACAGCCGCTCAAGTACAAAAATGCCTAGCGTTATTGAATTTCTACAGTCTCAGCTCTTCACGGAGGTCCCAGTACCTACAAAAGATTTTACCGGCCAAACTATCATCGTCACCGGGTCCAACACCGGCCTCGGCCTCGAAGCCGCACGTCACTTCATCCTCCTCGAAGCAGCCAAAGTCATTCTCGCAGTGCGAAGCATACCAAAGGGCAAAGAAGCTTTAACCCGCCTAGAGGAATCAACGGGGACAAAAGGAGTCGTGGAAGTCTGGGAGCTAGACCTGAGCTCTTACGCGAGTGTCCAGAATTTCGCCAAGCATGCCCGCAGTCTTGAGCGCCTGGATGTCTTGGTCAACAACGCCGGCATCATGACGTATGACTTCATACTAGCAGAAAAGGATGACAGCCTCATCACAGTCAATGATGTGAGCCCGCTTCTCCTCAGTATGCTGCTATTGCCTAAGATGAGGGAAACGTCCTTGAAAAATGACAGGGAAACTGTCATCAACTTCGTTGGATCACTCGGCCATGCCAGGGTTGACTTCATCGAGAGTAAGAGTCAAAACATCTTCAAAGACTTGGCTGTAAAGCGAACTGCTCGCATGACTGAGAGGTAAGCTATTCTCGCCGCGCAGATCGGCGATTTCAGCATACTAAAGGACTTTAGGTACAATATTTCCAAGGTAATCCAGCTTCAGCTCGCCAGAGAGCTCGCGGAAAACCTCACCAAGTCAGAGAAGTTGGGCAACATCGTCGTTTCAGTGGTAAACCCGGGATTGTCTGACACGGAAGTCACTCGGAATCTCGGCTGGTTTCAGGGGAAAATTGTCAAAGTTGTGCTTAGCTTGGTGGGAAGAGCACCAGAGGAAGCTAGCCGTACACTTGTTCTAGCTGCTGAAGGCGGACTAGAAACGCATGGACAGTACCTTGATGACGGCAAAGTAGGCAGGTACGTGATAAGGGCTCAGATCACCTTCTGAAAAATCACTGCTGGGTTCTCAACTAACTGCCAGAACACAGACCGTCAGAGTTCATTACGAGTGATGAAGGAATCAAGGTTCAAAAGCAGCTGTGGAAAGAATTACTTGAGAAGTTGGACGCTATTGCCCCTGGCATCGTAGATTTAATATGAATCAGCATAGAGCGCCATTGAATGGTGGCATTGGTTGCCGTACGCAATATTGTATGATATCTGGCTAAGAATAGACGCTAACAAGCAACTGTGCCTTATGCTTATCCCAAATGCGCGACAGCGTGCGTACCAACCGGTGCATGAGAGCCTCCCACCCAAGCGTTCCAGTTGTTGATACCTTCTGTGCACTCTTCGGTTATTGGCCGGCCATGAACCTGGGCGACAACGTCTGCTCCTCTGTGAATAGTCACGACGACTTCACCCAGTCTACCGTTGAAGGGTGCGCTGCCGTGGTAGACACCAACGCCACCATTCGGTACTCCATCGTCATCCCATGACGCCTCTTGCGATACACCACCGATGCTCACTGTCACCGAGGCGGGCCCGGTGAGCAGTGCCGAGAACACGACCTTGTCCTCCATGATCTCCGACGGATGATGCAACTCCTGGCCGTGACTCGGTGCGTTGCCTGTGGTACCTCCACAGTCGCCAGCGTGGCCGGGGTGTATGCGGTACCACGTCACTACCCCCTCCCGGTTGATGATAGCATGGCCGTTCTTGTACAGGTCGATCAGGAAAGGGAGCAGAAGCCGCCAGCCGTCGTGAGGCATATCTCTGACGTAGTTGAATGGCGCCTTGCCGTACTCGAAAGCGCCAAATTGCTTCTCGTGGAGGGGTCCGATGTAATGGGACTCACCGAAGTCGTTCCACGAGATCTACCCTCGTCATTAGAATAGGTACTTCCTTTCCCTGTCCCAAGGATACTCACAATCTGCACATATTCAGGTCTTATTTGAAGAATCTCGTTCCAGCGGTCATTCCACAGATCATCGCCCTTCCAAGCCCAGTTCTTGTTCCAAGTCGGGAGGTTGGTGTAGAACCACGGCGAAACAGCAACCATGTACGGTCTGTTGCCCAAGAAGTGACGGTAAGAAGCATCCAAGCCGGGATCCATCTTGCGGGTGTTGCCGTGCGGCCATGCCGCCCAACTGAAAAGGCCATCGGTGACACCAGTGTTCACTGCGTTCTCGGCCCCGATCGACGAGAACGAGGGCATGAAGAAACATCCGGTCGCGGCCTTGATGTCATGCCAGTCGGCAGCGTTACCAGTTCCCTCGAAGGTGGAAACAACCGGCTGCCATCCGCGCTTGAAGTACGCAGGAGAGGGTCCAAACTTTGGTGGGCGTTAGCACGTGGCATGGGAGCGCTTTATCGAAGTGCACTCACCCGATTCAGCAACTCAATGACTCTCTCTTTGGGCCAAGCTCCAGCTCCCTCATAGTCGAACGACAGGAGCAGCTTGAATCCAGTCTGCTCAGCAGCGAAGAAGAACTCGGGAAGCTTCACGATCGCTTCTTCGTGGATACCAAAGTTCACAACGAAGCCATCGATATGCGCCTCTTGGGCCAGGCCGATGTCGACCTTATACTCATCCACGCTGTACTCGCACGTGTTACTCAACTGCTGCTGTGTCAGCAAGGCCTCTCAAAGTTTCAATCGCAGAAAGTCTGCTCACCATGAAATGCGCAAACACGGCCCGCTCGTACCCCTGAGGCGGCCCCTGCTGATACGGCGGCCGGCTGTCCGTCGGCACCGGAGGGGGTGGCGCCGGTCGGGGCTCGTCGTCGTCGCCGGTGATGGCTGCGATCTCCGCCTCGATCTTCCTCTTCGCCTTGTCGAAAAATGCCTTCATAGTCGCGTGTGTTCGGGAGAGGAGAAGTTGCCCGCGCCGAGCCGTGACGCGCGCTGCGTTTGACCGCTCCAATTAAATTGACACGTGGAATGGCGAAGCCTCAATCTTGGCCACCGGAGAGGGTCGTTTGTAGCCCCATCTCTACGTAACCGAGCCTTAGCACGCATCCCGTCTTATCCGGTCTCTTGGAGGCCTCGTTGCCATTCACCATCTCGGAAAATTCGCTGGATAGCAATAGAGAAGCTCTTGGTGTTTTCCGCGGGCCTATCTAGTTCGACGTCTCGAAGCTTAGAGACATGGAAGTGTGTGTTCAGGGCGCGAGTCATTAGGGAGGGTGCGCTGAGCCTGTCGTTCGCTGGCTGGCCACATGGATTTTACGTCATTTTTTAGGCTCTGCAACACGGACGAAGAGAGGGTGCCGAACACTACAAGGGTGCTGATTCAATTGCTCTAGGCTTGCGTGTGCCCATCGGATAGGTCCCCGATTTAGTTTGAGGAAGATAAGAACATGTGGACGCAGGATTAACATCTAAAAAACTAGAAATCCGAGAGCGAAACCAAGTGAATAAGGTAAAATAGGCTAAAGGGCATTAGAGTCTAGGTGAAAGCAACCTTTGTGGGATGGGAGATAGACGTTCTCTGAACGGGAGGGCACTATCCTAAGAGACAGAGAGAGATCTAGGTAGCAACCCCGCAAAAGAAATACAGGGGGATAGCAAAAAGATGTCCTCGGAGAGGCTCGAACTCTCGACCTTTGGATGTCTCTGCCTTCAGACAGAGTCATATTGAAGTAATATGAGACCAACGCTCTACCGACTGAGCCACGAAGACTTCAGCCACTGTGGGGCTTGGCTGATTGCAAGGTGGAGTTGACTAAGCGGCCAGCGGACCGGAAAGCTCTGTGCTCATTCCCGGCATCCCACGGGAATTGGACTTGACGTTTCCCGTGGTGTTTCGCGTTGTACACCATCACGAGCTCTAGGAGCCTCGGGACATTAAACGGTGTTCTTCTGCAATTTGCACTCTCTCTCACTCTCACACGCGCTTGGCATTGGCATGGCATCAAGGTGAGCGCATCTATAATTATGTTCATTATCTGTGTATGTTCGTAATCATATCGTCATAGGGGGTATTTCAAGCTTGCGGGAATCTCGTAACGTCGGCCGGTGCCGACGACATCACAACCACCGTCGTCGTGACAGTTCCGTCCGGTCCTTGGTCCTTCACTATCCGGAACTTCTCATCGTCCGTTACTGCCGACGGGTTCGTGTCTGGCGTCCATGTGTGTACGCTTCTTGTAACGTTGATCTCAAATTCTCGCTCGACCATAATCATCTCCGGGATCTGAATCTCCGTGTCCCAGTCTCTTGCCGCTTCTGGGTCGTGGCTGATGCTCCATAGCTTCTTGCGTGGCGTGAATGATGTTGGCGATGTCGGGGCGTGAGAGGATAGTGTGCTTGCGTCACTCGGATGCGGCAAGAGATGGTCAATCAGAGGCTGCATCGCTGGGATGCAAACAGCGATGATGACCACGTCGGCTTCCAGGCTTGTCCAGATGACCAGGTCAGCGGAGTCGTCTGTGAATGAGCGTCAGCGAAATCGTTCTTGAACAATGACATTATTGTGGCTCACAGGTAAAATCAGGGCTACCTAATGACTTCAATCTCGTGCATTTAAATATTGCAGTTATCAAAGCCCTGAGAAAACCATGGTTAGCAAACTGGATATTTCTTGCAGACTCATTCAAAAACCACTTACACAGCGCCCAGCACTATCGATATCAATACTCCCAACAGTTTCCTTCTCGCGAAATGAAGCTTGCGTATCGAGAAAGCCACATAAACTGCGAGATATGCATTTGTTGCCGCAGATATCGCTGAGAGGCCGCCAGGTTAGCGATGTCTCCATATGAAATAAGCTTCTTACTTACCACTTGTTGATATTGAATATTCCACGGCCATATCTGGCCCTAGACAAGCTTTCGTCATGAATGACATCTCAGCTTGTGACGGTGAACATTGTGTGTATAATCCCAGGACGTTTCCAAGCAGGCCTAGTGAGCAAAACGCAACAAGAGCCCACAGGAATAAGCGTTGTCCTCTCTTAGGTTGAAGTAGTCGGTTCATGAGAGCGACCACGGCGATTTTCGGTAGTATCAGAGCAAAAATGCCAAAGGAGAAAGCCATGACTGTCCAGTGCAAGATCTCCTCCTTCTGATGGTCGCTCAGCGATGCGACGTGCCTCCCATGGCCAATCGCGACGGCCTTTAATGTCGTCGCTGTCGATGTCCATCCCGATATCTGTGATGCTCAGCCAAAAATGTCCGATAACACGAAGGCGGGCATTCATACCACCGCGGCCAGAAGAATTCCGTCGTCAAAGTGCACTTTCTTTTGAATCCATCCCCTCACGAACAGCCGCGACAGAGCAAACATCGTCGAGATCGCCGTCGCGGGCACGACGGACGCGACGATCACGCCGCCTATGCTGTGCGTGTCGACATCCTCGGCCGAGTCGGCGTAATCACGCGGCGGTAGCGGGAGCGGAGGTATCGAGGCACTGGTCAATGCTTTGTAAAGCAGGTGCATCATGCGTGCGGACGCAGAAGAACGATCATTGAAGATGTTGTTGTAACATGGCCCGATGTGGTCGATAGCGGTTTCGGTTTGTATTCGGCGGTCGTCGTTACGTGCGAAAGAGATGCAACGTCGGAGATGAGGAGATGGCGGTCGTAAGCAGAAGATGAGGGGGAAGGACGACCATTATCCTCTTGGATTACGCCACTCAGTGCGGAGGGCGAAATGACAAGATGAAACCTCAAAACTTTGTTCTAGAAGGGCTCGAGTGTCGAGGTCACCGAGGTTGTGGACGCTAGAGGCTTAGCGAGAGTCAGAGAGTGAGTCTATTCATCTCCATCTGATTTCCTGTTTGGCTCAAAGGAAACCTTGTTTGCGGTGCAGCTGATTTGTGTGCCAAGGGTATGGTTCCCTCGTCGCGCTCTCGACGACCGGAGCATCTGAGCCTGTGAAGGAAAGTAAAGGTCTGGGTCGTGGACGAAAACGGCATTTCCACGTACGATTTGCTCGTTCGGGTATTCCTGTCCCAGTTATCCGGGACTGATCTTCAGCACTAAAATCGGTTCCGGACGCCACAGGGGAGATGAAAGGAAGCGAACACTGCGCTGAGGCTATTTCGTAATTGTAAGTCTGTCAACGCGGAGCGGTGTTTCCTTCCGACGTGTTTCCTTCCGACCTAGTGCTAGCAATATGTCCGGTCGAGCCGGTCGAACCGATTCTGCGACATCGCGTTAAGCCGGTAGAAGCGAGAACGTCGGTCTCCGAAACGGTCTTCAATGATTACTATGCAGGGCTAGCGAGGTTCTCGTTGAAGAACCAGAAAGTCTCGCATCGTCCGACAGGCGACATTTGCAACTAGTAATTTCAACGAGATGCGGGCGCATGGGAGGCTTGACAGCCGTCCTTCCGGTTCTAAGGATGCCTAACTTGAAGCCACGAATCCTACTTCTCGACTTCAGAAGGACGTGCGACGGGCGTTGCTACGAGTGATGGCGTTTCCTGTACGGATATTGATTACTATGCCTTGTCACATGACACCATTCTCAAACCAGCAGCATTAATTGATGACTTGAACACTTCCTAGTTACGACGAATAGAGTTGAAGCACACAACTCAGAATAATACTGCGAAGTGTACAAAAAGATGAATTCCTCATACGAGCTATAGAATTTGACTCAAGAAACTAGAATGCGCTCATCTCTACGCCTTGTAGTCCAGTCGTGTCGACCTTTGTACATTCTTACAGACCATGTCACCGTCCCGCATTCTGCACCTCGTATCTGACTCTTCATTGCTGACTCTGTCAACAAAGGGCTTGTTTTCCTTATGTGCATTTTCCGCAACCGGACAAGCTATTAATAAGGATAGCGCCCATCGATCCGCCCAACACCGTTGGCTGGCTTAGTAGTCTCTGTCCATCGGAGAGAGATCCGCCCGACTTAACTGGTCGTCGTCATCCAGGGCTTGTGGCTTTCCTGTTCGGATTGTTTTCCACACCTGTCGTTTTTTATTTTTCTTTGCATCAAAATTCTTGGTTACAAACAGTCAATGTGTCCAATCTTCGGGGCAAAAGTCCGACATAGAACATCAACGGTTCTTGAACAGCTGATGTCGGCGTACCTCGGCCCACTCCTCCGATGCCGGCCGGGATGGCAGCGGTAGATTTACGGGTCCTCCGAGTGCACTAACAATGGTTACTTGCCTGATAAAATGTGTCATCCGAGCCTGCAGGAAAGTCCCGATAGTGCTACGACCACTGTAGGGAGAATCTCTCCACCGTCTCCGCACTTGATAATGGTAGCGTGCCCGCGGGGAGATGGGCGCATTGAGCACTGTTACCCCCCTTATCAGCCAGATTAAACGCTGCTGACACATTCCCCCGGACTCCACGATATCGGATCAGAGGTGACTCGCAGCCGTTGATTCTCCCTCAAAGGCACGCGATATCTGACTTTCTCCACATTGGAGATCTGGTCGGGAGACCTTACCTTGCTGCTGGCTGGAACTTTCACCCTGCATTTCACAATGAGCAGCCAGAGGGCCAGCACACACACGGCAAAGCGCCCGCGGCTCGGCGAGCGAACGATGTTGGCATGTATCGGCTGCAAGCAAAAGAAACTGAAGGTTCATCAACCTAAGCTGCACCCTGTTTCCTTAGGTTCTTCTAACATTTGTAGTGCGATGGACAAAGCCCCAAGTGCCAGAACTGCGTCAGAACAGGAAGAGGTAAGACCCTCAAAGAGACCTCGATGGGACATGAGCAGGCTCGGCTGACTGTCACATAGACTGCCTAGTCGAAGATCCAGGGACCGGCTTACACCGCCCGCGCGACTACATGAAGTCCCTTGAGGCCCGTGTAGCTTATCTGGAAGGTCTCTTGCAACAGGTCCGGCCCGAAGTGGCTCTCGACCACTTCGGTCCCAACGAGGGTCACGATGCCGATCACTCGGCCCCGCCCCCTACAGGCTCGACAAGTCAACCTATGCCCATCATGCACATGCCAACGGCTTTCCCAAGCCTGCCCGAGCAATCGTCCTTCGAGGACATGGACTTCTCTCGGGCACTGCGTGCACCATCAATAGATGCTGATGATCACCATGTCGACATGCTCTCCTCGGAAGTTGCTTTACTATGTCTCAGCGCCGCTGGCAGAGAGCCTCACTACTTCGGGCCATCCTCGGCGGTCTCCTTTTCGCGGATTGTGAGCGCTACCATGGGTCTTGCAAGTAGAGGTGGCAGTTCACAGCATAGCCATGCGGGTCGTGCGAAAGGGCCTGGCTCCGAGGTGCCTCGTGAAGTTCCGTTGCGGCTGCCGTCGCCCACCTTGAGGGCCAATCTTTCTCAGGCTTACTTCAACAACATTCATCCTCAATATCCCTTTCTTCACAAGCCAACGTTCCAAATATGGGAAGAGAGTTGTTTGAAAGCGAGTCTTGAAGGTGATCTCAGTAGCGTCAGCGGAGTTTCTTTGTTTTTCGTATTGATGGTGAGCTCGTTGGCAACACGTCAATTCCTCGTATGCTTACATCAACACTAGGTTTATGCGATTGGTTCTCTTGTACTGGGCCAGAGTCATTACGATGCTGCCGAAGCTTACTATTCGATGGCACTAGACCACATTGCAGCTGTTTTAGATCTCGATAGCCTAGAGTCAATACAGGCTATCCTGTCTTGTGCGGTTTACTCCATCAGGTCGCCAGTTGGCGTCAGCCTATGGTTCGTGGATGAACGGGTTCCCCCACTTTGGCTTGAAGCTGACTAGGCTGTTACTATAGGAAGGTTTCTGGTATGGCTATACGTCATTGTATCGAGCTTGGGTATCACCGAAGTGCAGAGAAATATCACAGGAATACGGACGCTCACACGAAGGAAATGTCGAAGAGGTGCTTCTGGGTGGCCTATGATATCGACAGAGTTGTGGCTTTCACCCTTGGCCGGCCAGTCGGTATTCCTGATGACTCTATTGATGTTGAGGTAAGCCGTATACACACCACCAGCTCCATTGTGAATTACAGGAAATGTCTGACAAAATACCGCTCTAGCTTCCACTTGACATGGACGACGAAAACATTACATCGGGAGGTCTAGTGGCCAACCCCCGTACAAACCCGACTAGTCCGCCAACACTGATGACGGGCTTCGTTCATGCCATTAAGCTTCGACGATTGTGGACAAAGATTAGCGACAATCTTTATCCACCGTCGATACGGCGCTGCGGAAATCACTGCGGCCATAGGGCAACTGTCGAAAGCCTTCGCCAAGAGTTAGATGAATGGCGCGTCAATACCCCCGACCAACTAGACTACTCCGTGTCTCATCCGCTATCTGTCTTCACGTCAAGATCATGGTTTCAGCTGGCTTATGATCACTCCATCCTGCTTCTGTATCGACACTACATGATGGCACTTCCGGGTAGCCATACCCCTGCTAACTGCAACGACTCAACCAATGTTAATGATATCGAGGCAACTGAGAGAGCGTTAGAGGAGTGTGCGGTTCGTGCACGAGAGATGTGCCTTCTCTATCGTCGGGTATACCAAAGCTCTTCCGTTCAGTTCACCTGGGGAAGCCTTCATATTCTGTTTCTCGGTGGACTCACATATCTCTACTGCCTCTGGAGGTCGAAACGCGTCCGAGACTCTATTCGGCAGGCCGATGTAGTGACGACCTGCATGGCGTGTACGACTGTTCTGATCATCATCGCCGAACGGTGGAATTTGGCGACATCTTACCGCGATATCTTCGAGACTCTGTCGCAACGAACAATCACGATGGTCTGCAACGACGGGCATAAGCCTGGTCCCACATCCCTACCAGCGATCGGCCCGGGGCCAAGCATGGACAGTCATGTTCCAATGAGTGGCACCAGTCCCTCTGGCATGCAAGACTGGATCAATGACTTAGATCCCATGGCTATACCCCAAGAGTCGGAGTGGTTGGTGCAACAGCTTAATCTTCTGCAAGGAGTAAGGGAGTTCTGAACATGGGGTTATTTTAGCTGCCAAATGGGCTTCTTATAGATGAGAGCAGACAAGCAATATTGTATTTCTCCCCCGTATCCGAGTGCATCGGATAGAGCTGCTGTAAAAAGGTCATGGCATTACTGTGATTTGCGACCTTCAAATTACCACACTATATAGTAGTTTCTTTCCCATTTGTGTTTTTGCTGCGGTCTTCCCACTCTTTTCGAATGGTGTCTCTGAATCGGACGAAGTCCATATCACTGTTTGGTTCGAACTTTTTAATCGAACCCTTATTGACCCAGTTGAAGCCGTCATAATGCTCAGTGTCCTTTGCATCGTACCTAAGAGTGATCAGCAATCTGTTAGCGCTGCGGTCAGCGGAAGATTTGGGCATATTCCATACTTGTAGCACTGAATGGTGCAGCAGACTTTGTTGGAAATGTTCTCAAGTTTGTGAATTTGATACTTCTCTTCCCCAATCCAAGTGACCGATCCTTCATCCAGGTCCGCCGTTCCAACTTCAATGGGAGCATCTCTGACCACTTCTTCGTCAAGCTTTTCGGTTCCGTTCTTCGCAGGGAGATAACCGAGCGTGTTGTACCATGTACATCGGATAGTACCGTGTAGAACCTGGAAACGTAGCTATTAGTTAGTCCTCATTCATCCGAGGGGACGGGTCTCAGTTGCCTAAGTACCTTGATGATTGCACATGCCTTCCCATGGTCGTGAATGGGAGAGAAGTGACCACTCGGCCAAATTTCGAGCACGTACGGAATACCAGGAGAATCTCCTTGTGGCAGGTTTAGCCTGATGTCTGTCAACAATATGATCAAAGTGCAACTTACCATGTTAAGTCCGAGTGTGATTCTGAGATAAGTCTCCTTCTCGCCTCCAAATTCGCCTTTCTTTTCCTTCAGCTTTTCGTAGGCCCATAATCCTGGAGTAGTGCAATTGTACTCAATCGCCTCCGAAAAATCGGGGAAATCTTTATCATTAAGCACAATTCTGGCGCCAGCAACACTGTCATATAAAACTTGACAGGCTTGAGGAAGGCTGCCTGGAAGAGTGTAGGCTCCCTTCGCAATGTCGTCGAGGCTGATCTGGTCTGAGGAATGAACGAAGGGTGCTGAGTCAATGACCACCGGAAGAGGGTCAATGACCGCCTGGCCACTCCTTGGGTTCTCGACCGAATCTTCAAGCGTTGTAGCTTGATCAGAGTCACTTGCCCAAGTGATGTAGGAGAGATCCTTGATCCATGAGTGCTCCTCGGGCTTGGACCAGACCAGTCGACCATGCGCATCTTCCCTCTTCAAACACGCCTCGATGAGTGTCATCTTTTTGTTTGCGAGATGTTTCCCATATTTCAGCACTCCATTGTTGGAGTCAATTGATAGCCAGTAAATGGTTTCGTATTCGGCGTTGAGCGCAATATCCCTGGACGGGTCACTTTGTGACTCATGAAAAATCGTCTTTTCATCTCCGTTGCGGTCTTTCGTGTAGAGAGAAACGTCCCGAGAGGTGATGTTTAGGTGCAACGCCGAGGCGCCCAAAGAGCTTTCGTTGAGGGTGACTTCGAAACGAACAAATGTCTTGGCGGTGGTCTTGACTGCGATAGTTCCCTGTCCTTTGATCGTGAGACGATAAGGGCGACCGCTAACGAGATATCTGTCACGGTCTTTGCCATTGATTTGGAGTGGGGACGATACTCGTGCCTTCTGGAAGAAGACCCCTCCGGTCTTTGGAAGCTTTGCAATATCAATGACAGAACGAAGTGATGTCTCAGAATGAGCCGCCTTGGCGAAAGGATTGAAGAAGTCTGCTGGGGTGGCCATGGCGTCAGAAATCAGAAACAGTGTTTTGTAAATGTCGAAGAGAAAGCTGGATAGACAGATCACATCATTCTTACTTATACGAGAGTTGCAGCAAGAACTTGTCTGGGATGGAACGTCCGCAGAATAAAATCTAGAACTATTCTGTTCCGGAATCAGCTTGTCGGCGCGCGATTGGTGCCGGAGACGGTATGCCAAGTGACTATGGTAACGCCAATTTCAGCTGCCGTTCTTTTGGCCACACAGGATGTTGAATTTGAGACATCTTCCTGATTGCGTGCGCCTCATGCATGAAGCTTCGAGCGGCTGAGAAGCTCTGCGTTCGAGTGTATTAGATTTTCTCAGGCCATCATACGATACTAGCACCATCATTTATTGGGCCAATGGACGCAAACATGGATCGCACATACGGGATATGCATTGGCGTAAACTTCTACCGCACCATTAACACCTGGTAGTATGTCAACCCTTTGCTGGTTGCCACAACAGCGTCCTGGATAATTCGCATCAGTGATGTATCCAAAATAGGGCTAGATAGAGGTGTATTCGTGGTGGTATTGTTTCATCGCCAGCACGTCCCTGCATAGGGCAAAAGGCATTCGTGTCGAGCTAAGTAGACATATCATCCATCAAGCTAGACGTATTCGCCTTCGGCATATTCTTTTTGCACCTGTTCCTCTTTCTCTTGAGACAGATGACGAACGACAGTACTCAACCCAGTGTTGCATGCTTTCAGGTACCCTTCCCGCGCAGCTTTGGCAAACAGCGGCGCATCAGCTCCCAATAACATGTCCATATCCTCCAACGGGACACCTTTGGTCTCCGGAACAAACAGGAACGCAAAAATGAAAGCAACTACCGTGCATGTCCCAAAGAATAGAAAGGTCCCCCAGGTTATCTTGTTGATCATATGTGGAAGGCTGTAGACCACGATGAACTGCGCCAACCACTGAGCGCAAACCGCGATCATCATGCCCAGCGTCCGAACCCGGTTTGGGAGCACCTCGGAGGCGAAGATCCACGGAATTCCATTCCAGCTGAAGCCGTAAAAAATGGCGTAAATGTAAATCATAGCCAGTGCAGTGCGGGCACCGGCATCCGCCGGGGCTCTACCTTCGAATGAGCCAGACAGCGCGGAATAGCCAGCTAAGTAGAACATGGCCACCATTGCCCCGATAGCTCCAATGAGGAGTGCTGGTCGTCTGCCGAACTTGTCGACGAAGAACATCATGAAGACAAGCGTTGTCATCATCTTGACTATGCCGTAAACCCCGGTCGCCAGGAGGCCAACATCAGTTCCGCTGAAGCCAATTGAACGAAGGATAGTTGGACTGTAGTAGTTGATGGCATTAATGCCAGTAAGATTCTGAAGTACCATGAGCAGGGCCCCGATGGACACACGCCACCTGATACCAGGAACAAGAAGTTCTCGGAACACCTTCCACGTGGACTGTTCCCCGCCATTGGCCTCGGTCTCAAGAGTGACGCTGACTTCAATCTGCATGATCTCACGGCTGATGTACTCGTGGTCTTCAGGCAGATTTCGAATCCAAGACAGAGCCTTTCGTGCTTGAGTCTTTCTGTTCTTGGTAACGAGCCATCTTGGAGACTCGGAGCAGAACAAGGGCATGGTGATGAGGAGCAAGCCGGCAGGGACAAACTGCACGGCAACAGGCACGTGCCATTGCGTATTTCCCTGTGAAGAGATATTCTGTGCCACACCATAGTTGACCCAGAACCCGAACACAAGCGCCGTCTGCAGCATGATTTCGAAAATGCCAACAAGCCTCCCACGGATCAAGGCTGGTGAGCACTCGGCAATGTAGACCGGGATCAATGTCGAAGAAGCTCCAATGGCGAGGCCAGTCAAGGCTCGACCGCCGTCTACAGCAAGCATCGTTAGCAATGAATATCTTAATCACCGGGAATCGAGCAGTTTATCTTACAGAGAAGACCAATTTTCCCGATCAATTGCAGCACCACGCCGATAATGAAGACGAAAGCTGAGCCCAAGATAACTGGCTTCCGCCCAAACCTTTCGGCGGAGAAGAAGCCGGCGATACAGCCAAAGAAGGCGCCTGCTTGGAATGTTGAGACGATGTTGGACGAGAGATTAGCGATTTGATCAGCCGAGCTGTCTCCTAAGCCGTATGCCCTTTGGAAAGACGGAAGATTGATCGTGCCACCGATGAAGGCCGAGTCATACCCATACATTGCCGAAGCCTGCGTCGTCACTCATCAGTTACACTGGCTTCACATGAGACGCCGGGGTTCGAAGGGCTTCTCACCCATGATGCCGAAAAGGCCAGGAGGTACGGCCGATATCCGTAGACTTCTTTCGGGGTGTCTGACCCCGGGTCATCTTGGAGCGAAAATACATTTCTCATTCTGCGCATTCTGGCCTACAAGGGGGTAGGCTCTTCAAGGTAATTAACAAAGAAAGGCGTAGATATGGTTTAAGCACATCAGGAAACTTGAGGTCCTCCTATCCATTTATATCTGGAAGCCTTCACCTACGATGTTCCGCACTTGGCGCTCTGAAGTTCAGGAATACCAAAACCGGTAGAGCGGCGGCATTTGCGATGCCTATCATGGATCTGTGGGGAAACACTTATCCACCCTCCCTGTTCATCTGCGTGTTTCTCCATGAGGATAGCAAGGGAATTGCGGGGTTAGAACAATACCCCATGGGGAGACACATGGGCTTCAATAACTCTCGACGACTTTGGCTCACGGTCAGAAGATTGCAATGCTTGTCATTGGCCCGTATTGAGATGTTGGATTCCCCACATTATGTCCTCAATATCCCTAGGTCTCCAACACACTTCTACTTCTGTTGCAGTCCGTACACCCAGCCCGTTTTTTGAGCACCGGGGAGTATCGGGGATCTATCCTGGTTCGCAACCGACGCACTCTCAAAGCGCCGATGTCGCTCTCATCGCTTGTGATACGAAAATTCATGGATCGTCTGTTCAACCCCGTCAAGCATGGAACCGTTGGTACTTGGGATCTAATTTCCGTTCCTTCAGGACTTATATCCGTGAGGGGTTGGATTCCTTCGATGATGCGGAGAAGTATGCCGCTTGAACTTTTATCCTTATTTCATTATTTGATGGCTACAGAGAGGGAGAGAAAGCCTCGTCTAGGACGAATTTCGCTCTGGCAGGACCCCGCGCCCCAACCCGATAACACAGTCCTTCACTATCACCGAGTGGTTTGTATCGATCTTCAAGTACAGCGTCTTGTCTAAACTAGTGCCCAACATGGTGGACAATGCAGTCAAAGAAGCAAAAGCCACAAGTCTTCCTTCGCAACGCCTGCTGGGAAAGGTTGTGTTGGTGACTGGCGCAGGTGGCTCCATCGGATTGGAAACCTCTGCACGACTATTGCAGGAGGGTGCAAATCTTGGTCTAGTGGACATTAGCTCAGATGCCCTCGAGCGCGCCGTCTCGCAGCTCAAGGTCAAAATACCCGGAGAAACGATTGAGAATCGCATATTGACAGTCACGGCCGATGTCACTTCTGAGAAGGCTGTCGAGCAGTACACAGCAAAGATTGCCAGTCATTTTCAGCGTTTGGATTGCGCATTCCTCAACGCCGGAGTGAGCTATACATCGACGAGCATCTTCGATACAACCGAAGAAACCTACGATCGAATCATGCAGGTCAATGTAAAATCTGGTATGTATCCTCTATCTCCACAGCCTGGTGATATTTGCATCTTTCTGACAATAGCAGCATTCCTGGGCATCAAGCACACTGCCAAAGCCATGAAGGATTTGGGCACTGGAGGAAGCATCATCTTGACGTCGTCAATAGCCGGTCTGAGAGGCACCCCAGGATTGATAGTCTACTCCAGCTCAAAGTTCGCGTTGCGGGGGCTTGCTCTCACGGCAGCATCAGAACTCGGGCCGCTGGGCATCCGTGTAAACACCATTCATCCCAGCGGCATCAACACACCAATGTTCAAGGCATCCTGGAGCCCAGAAAAGATGGAGGAGTTGAGAAAGGGTATGCCGTTAGGAAGATTCGCTGAGACTGATGATATTTCGGGTGTCGTGGCGTTCTTAGCTAGTGATGATTCCAAGTTTATGACTGGGGGCTTCTTGAAGATTGATGGAGGTTGCGTCAGCTTTTAGAGACTTTGATATGCAGCTGAAGACGCCAGTATTTAGACCGGAAATTCCACTCTAGAATATTTCCCTCCTTTGGGAGAGCATCATTGGCAAAAGGGATAGTTATGATTAAATTTGATCGATCCATCTTGATTCCTGATACTAAGCATCCGAATGAATCTTTTCATATAACGCTTGGACCGAAAACCTTGCTCTCTCGGCCATGACTTCTGGACCATTTTGTTCCAACTCCGTGTCTTCAAGAAAGCCTTCCACGGAGAACCAACCGTCCCATCCGTAGTCCACCGACCATGTCCTCATGATCTCTACCACAGGAAAGTACCCAGGCTCTTCCAAAGGGAAAGGCCTAGCGCTCCGCGACCAAGCCAGGCGGGCATCTTTGACCTCCAAGCCATCGAACAAGGGAGAATCGTCTGTCAAAGGAGGGTCAAACCGAGAGCCATCCGAAAGTTGCAAGTAGCACACATGCTCCTTGGGAGCTTCTTTGAGGAATTGCGCCATTGATTCGGCGATTTCTGTCTCGCCGTTTGGAAGTTGACCACTACGAGCATAGGGGTCGCCCCACAGACGACTATGGATGTGGAAAGAGTCAAGGCAGAGTTTGAAGTTGGGTCTGCCAACACTTCTAACGACCCGGAGACCCTCTTGCCATGTGGCGTGAAAGGCGGCGAAGGCAACTGGTTCGTATGCGATGCTGACCCGACTCTGGGCTGCAAGGTCGGCCAAACTTTGCAATTCTGGTACGATCACACTATCATCGTTTGTAGAATGCTGGAGGAACTGTGATGGCATTTGGACGAACTTTGCACCGGCTGCCACAGCAAGGTTGATCCAGTCGCTGGCAAGGCGTAGTCGTTCTTCCAACGGTGTATTGAGGTTTCCTTCGAAATTCTTCAGAGGATTTAGGCTGAGAATCTCAAGGTTCCGCGACGTGCAGATATTATTGATCTTTCTTGCAGATTCCAGAGGAGAAAGGCCGTTTGACGTGGCATGATGGAGGAGGTCGGTACGCACGAGCTCTATGCCTGAGAACCCGCAGCTGGCAGCGGCTTCTATCTTTCGCTCAAGTGTATGCGATGGATGCTTGCCAAGAGACACCGTGGCTATCGCCCATTTGTTGCGAAAAGGAAGCTTCGACATCGTTTTTGTGTGGATTTGATAACCTGAGGATTCGTACTAGGTAGTGTGTTGCCTTCGAGCCAGCCCTCGTTGCATCCTTTTGATCTACCGGCAACGTGCCTTGCTCTAGCTCGAGATCGCCGCGCCGGGTAAAATCACACCCGCTCTGCCACGTCATCCATCATGAGAATTATCTCTGCGTCTCGGTTTTACATGTCCGATGTATCTAGAATCCTTCTGCATGCATTGATGAGGAGATGCTCGGAAATGCGCACCTACAGGCAAGTGGGGCTCCTCCGAGTTCTGCCAACTGCATCATGACCATCCAGTCGCTGCTGTCATAGTGTGCCGGGGAGTGTCGGGTGTGGTTGTGATAGGCTGCTCCTACCTTCCGGTAGTTATTGCATGCTACTTTAACTGGCGGGTTTAAGCCCCAAGGAAAGCAAAAGAAATATCACAAATAAGTCATTTGGCTAACGCAGAATATGAATGAAAGGATGTAAGAGTACACCAAGTCCTCGGCTTCACAAGTGAAAGATGCACTCCACCTATAGAAACCTAGAAACGTCCTGAAGACTAAGACCCAACTCTTCGGCGCACCTCTTCAAACTACTGCGCTGCGCCTGAGCATATAATTCATTTGCATCCAACACATGACATTTCAAAGCTTTCTCGTAGCCGTGTAAGTCTGGGTTTGCTGCGTCCTCCTTATCCATGGCCGAGTCGCTGTTGCTGGTACTGGATTGAAGGTTGGACTGAAAGATGCCAGCGGCCGAGAACGGAAGAAAGTCTTCGTACGTAATTGGAAGAGCCTCCAGTACTCCAGCAGAGACGAGCTGGTCAAGTAAAGAGGTTGGGTCGACAGTCTCAAGCTTTGGGATACCAGCTAGCCTTTCTCGAGCACCCTCGGCGCATTTGTACTCCGAGTAAACAAGGCCCCGACGACGCAACTCGTTCCAATCATCAGGGAACTTCTCGAAAGTCTCCTTGAAAACTTGGTCTACAGCAGATGGTTCAACCTTGCCTCCTCTTTGTGCCGTCGCCATGGCCTCGTTAAGAAGCTCGTCGTACAGTTTCCTGCCTGCAGGTGTGACAGCAGCGCCTCTCTCTTCAATCTCACCGAACCTCGCTTTGTGGAATCCGTCGACGAACTCATCTCGACCTGAAATAGCGAAACGGATGCCCTCCTGCAGCGCCAGAAAGCTGGTTTGTCTCAAAAGAATGGGGCATTTCCTCGCTGGTGGTCCCTCAATCCGGCTCTTCACCGCCATGCCAGCTGCAAGCATTGCCTCTTGGGCGGCGGCAATATCGAGGGCGCGAGGTGTGAGGTGGTTGATGTGTGATGACCGAAAGCAGGCAATGTCCGCCAAAATCGGGTGTTCGTCGCGAAGAAGAGCATACTCTTCATGTGTCGCTGCAGCCAAAGGCTGCCAGCTGAATGTGCGGAGAGCCTCGATGACGAACCGCTCTCCCTGCTCAGGGGTCAGGCGACCTTCTTGTGTAGACTCGGCGGTATCGAGGAGGTTAATGAGGGCGTCGCTAAAGATGTTTCGTCTCTTGAGAAGGTTCAGTGCTACGCCTCGTGCAGCACCAGATTTCAAAAGCTCCGGGCGGAGAAGTGTTGTGAAGACGCGGAACGGATTGCGCTCTAACGACTCAGGCGATGTTGGACGGAAGCATGTTGCATGCATCGGCAATCCCGCAACAGACAAGTCATAGTAGCCGACCGCGTGCATGCCGAGAAGGTTGAATATACGGCGGACGGTGTGTAGTTCTTCGGGTGTTCCAAGACGGATGGCCCCATGTCTCTCGAGTGTAAGGCGGTCGATGCTAGCGTCCATCGTTGCGGAGCCTTCGAGGCCCTCAAGCTTTCTTGCCTGTGCATCTCTGTTGACTTTCTGGACGATTTGGATGAGGTCGCCATAGAGGGGAACTTCGACCTTGTACATAGTAGACATTGCGAGGGCAAAGGTGGTGCGGAGTGCGTCGGGGTCGACGTAGGCGGCATCCGGCTCCGGCTGTCCCGGAGGCACGGCACGGGATGCGGAGAGCAGATCGGCAGACATGATTAGATGCGGCAGGCTTCTCTCAGAGGAACTGTTGGCGCATGTGTGATTTCGTTGTTTCCCGGGCCGAACATAAGGCAAATATTATCGTTGATAAGTTAGACATGATCCAGATAAGATGGTCGCTTCTTCTGTTCCCTTATATTAAGATCAAACATAGCTTCAAAGCGCAGCCGTCCCATGTTTCTTGCAGTGCTCCCGGTCATACGATCAGTTCGGAAGGTGTCAACAAGTTTCACATGATGCCCATGGTTCCTCCCGAGCCTCGAGCCGACTGAACCCACATCAACACTCACTGCCTCTCTCACATCAGCTGGAAGCCGGCTTCCGAATCGCGCCGTCACCGAAGTCATCGCGGACACCTACCAATCCCTTCACCGGGTGCTGCCGATAAGCTCAAAGCAGGATTACGTTGATATGGAGGTGCGGGGCTTCTCCGTCCCGGACATGGATAAGACGTTGTGAGGGGGGCGTGCAGCCAGGAATGACGGTTAGTGGCGGCGGCGGCGGGGTCGGGGGTTTCCGAGGATGGCGACATCTATTTGCTTATCCGTGCCATCCAACACGAGGGTTCGATTGTGCGGAGTAGACATCATTCAGCGGCACATCGTCTGCATTTCAGAATTGAGGCTTCAGCGATTTCAATAAATCGTACCTTGAGAAAACAGGCACAAGGCCAGGCTCTTTGAAGCAACTCTGACCCTGTCCTCACCGTCAAATTCCACACAAAAATGTCGCCCAGCGCAACGGAACCTACTCCCGCCCCGGCCCCCGCACCGGCTCCGGCCTCGGCGCTGGACTCGGGCAAGTCGACCGGTAAGGTGAAGAGACTCCATCAGATCCCCGTCCCGGAGTCGAAAGAGGCCGCACGTCAATGGCAGCTGGAACAGATGGCCGCTGCCTTCCGCATCTTTGCGAAGCTGGGCTTCTCGGACGGTAGCAGTGGGCACATCAGTCTCAGAGGTATGTGTGTCCAGGGAAACACAAACCTTCGTCGACTAACACGCTAGCGAAGACCCCGTAAGACCAGAGACGTTCTGGATCAATCCGTACGGAGTGCATTTCGGCGTCCTCAAGGTGTCGGACATGGTCCACATTGATGAGGACGGCAACCGTCTGGGCGGTGCCGATAAGCCCGTGAACACGGCCGGCTTCATGATCCACTCGGCCCTGCACAAGAGGCGACCGGACATCAACGCTGCCTGCCACATGCACAGTCCCTATGGCCGGGCGTGGAGTACTTTCGGCAGACCAATTGAGATGCTGAATCAAGGTCAGGACTTAAGCCATCATCTACCTCGTCACTTTCTAACCTCTATGTCAAGACTCATGCATGTTCTACGACGATCTCTCCGTGTACCCCTCGTTCGGGGGTGTCGTGCTCGCCAAGGAAGAAGGCCAGCGCATCGCCGACAACCTTGGCCCCACGAACAAGAACCTCATCCTCCAGAACCATGGCCTTCTTACTTGCGGTGGCACGATCGGCGAGGCCGCTGCATTCTTCATCGCTCTTGAGCGTGCCTGTCAATCACAGCTTCTGATTGAGTCCGCCATTGCGCCTGGAAGCAATGGTGCCGCAAGTGGTCTGAAGAAGACTTTGATTGATGATGAGGAGGCACAGTACACCAAGGACGGCACTGGCACACCTGAAGTCATGTATATGCAGTTCGTTCCGGAGTACCAGTTGATCTTGAAGGAGTCTGGCGGCGACTTCCTGTTGTAAATACCCCTGTTCAGATACAGACCCAAGCTTCATGAGACAGCCGTCCATTTCGTTCCGTGCAGTGAGGGGCCCAAAGCCGTGGCCATGATCTGATGTTGACTCTGTATTCGTCAATGCCAAGAAGCTATATGAAGCGTTCGGAGAGTTTCAATCTCAAGTTGTCTTTATTTCGTTACTTATCTAAAGTAATTCATCAAATACTGCGGCGATATTATGAGACTCAAGGATAGTCATTGCTCTCTATACATTCCTCGATCATAAAGTACGTGGTCCTTGAAAATGGACATTTGAAAGCCAATTCATACCTCCCAACCCGGCGGTGTCTGTCGTACTAAGCCCGAATAAAACCATCTCCCCATGGTATATACGTCGTACACTGGTATCTTCCCTCCAAGTCCAGCATGGATTGCTTTGGATGACGGTGGCATATTTGTGCACTCTAACACCACAGCCCTTATTTCTGGTCGACTCTTGATCATTTCCTTTGCAGTAGCCACCAACTCCGTCTCAATATCGGCATGGACGTAGGGTGCGCCGTTCTCCCTAATAATGTTTCGCAGATGACCACCTGGAGGAACTCCACGGACTATTACTCTCGACATCCAAGAATCTGGTACAAAACTGGCTAAATGCTTCGGCCCAAGCTTCGTCTCATCGTATGTTAGAACGCCAACACAGCTATCTGGCGGCAACAGGGCCAAGACTGAGGGCAGTTGTGCCAGAGACGAGGTTGCTATTGGAATGGGCAACCTTGCAGCGAGACTTGGGACATCGTTAACATTGAAACCCTCCAACTCAATCGGAGTCCACAAAACTCACTCGGCTTGCGCCATGGCCAAGAAGCCACAGCTGGTGATGATCCCCACACATCCCCGCGCCGCCAACCGAAGACCCGCGTCGACAAATCGGTCGATGAACGCAGAGTCGTATTGATCAGAACTGACGACCTGCGACACTTTCGACCCTTCAGCCATCTCACGAATCAGTGGGAACGGCCACGTCTTCTCATTGTAAGGGTCGCCCGGGGGACGGTGGATGTCTAGGTCGATGGAGATGAAGCCCAGGGGAGGGAGAGCACCCGGGTCCGCAAACTCGGCCATGTCGAAATGATTTCTGTCGCGGAATGTTCAGCCCTTGGTGTTGCGGATCTCGCAAAGTCCCTTCGTTGTAGTCTTTTGGCATCCAACTCGCAACACGGCAGCTGTCGCTTCAATTGCAGTGTTGGCCCCCCGCAAAGTCCCACTCAATGAATCTTACTCGTGGGCCTCATCGAGTTTCTACGGAACAACAATCCCAGCAATAATCCAGACATAAGATATTCTAATGCAATCACCTGAGCAGATGCCGTAAACAGTGCTACACACACAAACTTCCCCCGCATCAAATACGTAACAGAAAGACAACAAACTGAAGTGGCTCCGGCCAACATCCCCTAGACTCGGCTCTTCCCGAGCACGACGCCAACGATGTCACCGTGTGGGACACCCCTGCTCGGGAGAATCCGACCTAGCTTCATCCCTCCGTTCATCGGCCGCCCACCGGAGCAAAGCAAGAAAGGGACGAACCGGATGCTGTTATGCCACGCGACTTGCCTAATTTGATGGCAAAGTGGTGTGTGAAGAGCAGGAATTATTCGCTATTCCCGGGACATACGTTTCGCAGCTATTTCTAAAGCTGCCCAAAGCTATCGCTAATATTCTATGCTGTCTGGAGCGCGCGTCGCATGCCGACTTTTGTACCCCGCCATATTTCTGCCCCGCGTCTTAACTTGCGCCATCTAGCAGTTTCTGTGATCTGTTCTTCATTTTTTTCTTGCTGTTGAATCGCATCACCATTATTCCCATTCCATTACAAGTTTCTTCACAATGGCTCCCACGCGCATAGACGAGACCGGCTCCAAGAAGCCCCGCGTCGTCGCCCTCGGCACCCCCAAGTTCGTCGGCGATGACTACCTCGCCGACTTCAAGACCGAGTTCGACTACTCCGTCCTCGAAGCCACCAACCGCGCCGAGACGATAGCCATGCTCCCCGAATCCATCAAGAAAGACGGCCCTATCGACGCATTCATCATCCGCATGGGCACCCCGCCCTACGAGCCCTTTGACGAGGGCCTTCTCAGCGCGCTTGTGCCCAACTGCAAGATCATCACCTCCGCCAGCGCGGGCTTCAACGAGTTCGACGTCGAGTGGATGGCTTCCGAGAACATGTGGTTTTGCAACACCGTCGATGCCGTCGCTGAGGCGACGGCTGATATGGCCATGTTCCTGACCCTGGCGGTGCTGCGCAACACGAGCAACGCAGAGAGGAGCGCCCGCGCGGGCACGTGGAGGGCTGCGCCTGGTCTCGTGCCTGGAAGGGATCCTTCTGGGCTGACCCTGGGTATTGTGGGAATGGGAGCTATTGGAAAGGTTGGTGTCATCCGCGATCGAGTCACGGAGTTGCACAATGTCTAACATCCTCTGTCCGCAGTACCTGGCGAAGAAGGCGGCGGTTTTCAACCTCAAGATTAAGTACTACAACAGGCATCAGCTGCCCGCGGAAGAAGAGGCCAAATACAACGCGACATACTGCAGCTCCCTCCACGAGCTTCTCGGGCAGTCAGACATTGTGTCGCTCAACTGCCCTCTCAACGACCAGACAACAGGCCTCATTGGCCCCGACGAGTTCGCTGCCATGAAGGATGGCGTTTTTGTCGTCAACACCGCGCGCGGTCCCGTCATCAACGAGAAGGCCCTGAAGGACGCGCTTGCGTCCGGTAAGGTTGCGAGGGCCGGCCTGGACGTCTTCTGCGACGAGCCCAACCCTGACCTCGAGCTGTTGAACCACGAGAATGTTATCGCACAGCCCCATCTCGGAGGTCTGACGGATATGGCGTTCCAGAAGGCGGAGAGGGAATGCTTTGAGAACATCAGGGCGCTTTTCAAGATGGGCAAGCCTAATTCGCCTGTTATTGACATCACGAAAAGGAAGGCTGAGAAGCTCTCCAGCTGATCAATTTCCCTAATTCGCATTCACACAGGTACATAGAGCAGCGATAGCTGGGGTCGCATACATGAAAGGCTGGACGAGCAGCCTCGGGGCTTATTTCATTCGAAGGGATTAGGACTTCTATTAGTAAACGACATGCTTAATGAAAAGTCTAGATGATCGTAACCTCTTTGCATCTATTACCGTGAAAATACTACATCGTAAGTAGATCATTGCTGGATGTGACTATTAAGTCAAACGTCGCGACACAGCAAAGAAATGGGCACTATAACCACGGCCTTTATACACACCTACCTACTTAGTTATGACTTTTGAGTGTCGCAAACCCCGAAACCTTCTAAATGAGTATATTGACCTATAGACTCGTACCTGTGCACTAGAGAACTGTGATTCGGGAGCCCAGCTCTTTTCAAAATTCGTGGACTAGGCTATCACAATGGCCGAGACGAATGGTGTTTGGTATTTTACGTGTTATTACTATAGCTGAGAGTGTATAGGGCTTCTAGATTATGCATGTGTACAGCCGGTAGCCTCGCAGAGTTTATGCGGAT
This sequence comes from Colletotrichum sp. SAR 10_66, assembly GCA_028639655.1. NCBI lineage: Eukaryota > Fungi > Ascomycota > Sordariomycetes > Glomerellales > Glomerellaceae > Colletotrichum > Colletotrichum sp. SAR 10_66. Next base: position 49,222 of record JAQIUS010000039.1, on the reverse strand, counting down.
CTAAACCTTCTAGGCGACGGCTTGTGACTTGTCCTTTGCCACGTTGGAATCAGACTCGCTGCTGAGTTATACCGATTAGCTTGCGTTCTTGATCTGGAGAGTTGAATACTAACATGGACTCTTGGGCATCAAGGACGGCTGCCTGGGCTTGCAACTTCATCTGCTTGGCCCTGCGGTTGACATTCCACCATGGGCCCTTGAACAGCTCATCCAACTGCTCCAAGCTCTGCTGAGACGTTTCGGGGACAACACAGTAGACATAAACCAGTGAGAGGAAGCACCATCCGGCGAAGAAGATGAAGGCACCCCAGTTGTGCGTCTGGCTGAGCAACGAAGGCATACCCTTGTTGACGCCGAAGAAGAACAGCCAGTGGAAGAGCTGGGAGAAGGCGCTGCCAAACGAACGGAGGTGGTTAGGCCAGAGCTCAGCTCCGAAGACGTATGGTAGAACAAGCAGACCTAGAATAAGTTAGAAAAGGCCTATTGCGTTGCTCTTGGAACGCCTTACCGACGGCGTAGCCGAAGCCATGGATGAATATGGCTGCAATAGCCGCCTCGCTTGAGCCAGGTGCAACTGTTCCTTCTTGACGATACTTGATGAAAACACCAAGGTACAGATCAGAGATCATCTGGATGGAAATTCCAGTGAACAAGCTGCGGCGCCGACCGAGGGCGTCGATGAAGAAGAAGCTTGCAATCAGAGTGAAGAAGAACTTGGCCATGCTGTACATGCCGCTGAGGAACAAGCTTCGCGAGGTACCTCCACTGACTCCCACCATGGCAAGAATGGGAACGAGGTAGGAAGTAACACTGTTCGCTCCAGACAACTGCGCGAGGGCGTACGACAGCACACACTGCTGCACGCGTCGCAGGTTCGTGGGCACAAGGAAAGCATCCTTCATCAGAACCAACACGCCAGGGTTGCGTCCAAACTTCTGCTCCTCCTTGGCGATCTGGATCTTGATGTCTTCGATCTCGTGAGCCACGCGGGGGTGGCTGGCGGGGAGGCCTCGCAGGGTGATCAGGTTGCTGATTCCCTCATCGTCGCGTCTGGCGATGAACAACCAGCGGGGGCTCTCGTACAGGAAGAAGCTGAGCGCGATCAGGATCGCCATGACGATTGTTGGCGCGAAGAAGACGAGCTGGTACTGCATCCTGCCGACGGCGACGTGGACGAAGCTTGCGTAGACGATGAAGACGGAAACAGTCAGGGAGAGCAGCATGGCCACGCTGAACCAGACGGCTAACAGGCCGCGGATCTCTGTGGGGGCGATCTCGACGATGCTGACGGGTCCGGTGACTGTCAAGGCGCCGATGCCCAGGCCAGAAACTATGCGAGCCGTGTAGAGGGCGCCGAGGTGACCAAAGGAGACCGAGGCGATGATTTGTCCAAGGATCCAGATGCTCATGTAGAGGCGGTAAGACCACATACGTCCGATGCGGTCATTGAGGAAGAAGGAGAGGCCGGCGCCTATGCCGGCTCCGATGTAGACGAAGGAGATGAAGTTGGAGACTTGCGTTGGGTTTGTAGCTGAGGTGATGCCAAAGTCTTGTTGGAAGCCCGGAAGTGAGGGTACGACGGATGATGAGCCTTGGTCCCATGCTGTCCGTTGTGTTAGCTCTTTTCCCGGTGGGATGAGGGATGGTGAAGGTGACTTACTGATGGGAATGCCGCTCGTGGCATAGAGGGCAGCCGTAAGAAGAAGGTTACGGTTCGCAATGAGCTCTCTAGGGGACTCTCGGATCGCCTTGATGTACTTGGCGAAAGTCGACTCGGTGAAGACCTCTTTGATGGTCATCTTGCTGGATGCGGTGACACTTGCGGTCACGACTAAACTCGCTTTTGTATGTGGTTTTTGGAGAAAGGTCGACGGGACCACCGATACAACTCTGAGACTCAATCGTGAAGTCGCAACCAATCCCCGGGGTATATCGCCAAAAGATGTAAGAGGAGGAAGGCAGGATATGTATAATGCAGATCGTCAAACCGACAACATGTTCTGTCCTGTCTATCGGTCAGGCGGACGTTATCAGCAAGCCAAGACTAAAGCACCAAAGACGGGCCCCAGCTCCCCATCCAGAACGCTGCTTCTCGTCCCAACCGAGGAAAAGAGAGACCCGGCTGTCAGGTTCGTCGGTCCTCGTAGTTGCATGCTGGAAAATCTGGGGTAGAGCAGGGAAAACGTGCTTGCGCGGATACTTCCATTCTGCTCAACCCCCTTTGGGCGCTGGCGTTGGCCCTCACGCGAGCCAAGCTCCTTGGGAGATAGGAATCTTCCCCTCAAAGTGAACCGTGCTCTCTTCTCCTCGCCATAATTCACTTGAGTAACACGCGCTGTGCACCGGTTGACTGGGTGCGCCAACCAGAAGCCCCCTGGACCCTTATCCGGGACAATCCGAGCAGGGGGCCCCAAGGCCGCGATGAAATGAGGGGCGGGGTGCAGTTTATCAGCTGCCGGGACCGGACCTCGACGGCGTTAGCGGGGATGCAACGACATGGGTTGGGCTCCGGCAACAAGACGGTGGTGTGCGTTAGAGGGTGAAGTATCTCTGATAGTGACGCCGGACAGATAACGAAGCGGAAGGAACTCCACTCACTGGGCCGTTGCATGTAGGGATTGTCTAACAGTTTATGATATCGAGGTTGTCTCATTCTGCCTTCTCTGTTTCTCTTTACATTCACCTCGCTACCTCCCGAGAACACGCTCTGATAATCTCAGTCGGAGATTACCTGACTCACTGACATCTTCACTACCAAAAAGCTCCTTGGGGTTTCAATCCGCAATAGGATCCCCGCCTCCCCCGCATTATTGCCCTTGTCCGTTGCGAACCCCGACCGGCCGACCACGTTGCCGTGGTGCTACGGCGGAACCCGAAATATCGTGCCATACGCGTTGCTACCGCGTTGATCGGCCTGATTAGAATCTAAGGTGCTTGATTGGACGCAGGTCCCAATACTCGGTCTCTTCTCTCCGCCATCAGCAGACTAGGTTGTTGTTAAGCCCAGCACATTGAAGAGCGCTTGTCTCAGTAGTTGCTGCCCATCCACGCACGCTCCTCTCGACTGGATTAAGCTACAAAACTCCTGTGCATGAGCTTTGGAGGAAGCTGAGCGGAAACAACCTCACTTTTTTATCTTCATAATCCTAGTCCCGCCCCACGAATAGACGCTGGCCGTAAACATCAATCATGGCGCCCCCACCAAACAAAGATGATGCCATCATCATCGTCGGCGCAGGCATCTTCGGCCTGAGCACCGCCGTGCATCTCTCCCGCCGCGGCTACACAAACGTGACAGTCTTTGATAAACAGCCATACCACAAGTCAATGTACTCATATTTCAACGGGTGCGATGGCGCTTCAGCAGGCAAGTCCATATGTCCGGTGTTCTAAACCATCAACTAACAGCCGTTCAGATATGAACAAAATCATCCGCTCAGCATACGGATCTCAAACAGAGTACCAAGGCCTTACAATTGAAGCTCTTGAGGGCTGGAACGCCTGGAACGAAGAGTTAGCCACAGGAAAGACTCTCCCGCCCGGCCTCACAACCACAGACCGAGTGTTCGTCAACAATGGCAACCTCTCCGCTTCAGACTCGGCATCTCTGCCCCAATTCGAGCAAGACACCGTCGACAACATGGAAGCAGCAGGTCACAAGAACACCCAACTCATCACAATCTCCCCCACCCACCAGAAAATTGCCGAAGAAAAGGGCTTCGCCTTCGGCATGGACCCCTTCCGCCGCCTCAAACGAGGCATGAAGGCAGCCGGCGTCCTCGACACCACCGGAGGCATGGCCGTAGCCGACAAAGCCTGCCGTTTCGCCTTCCACAAGGCCGCCTCTCAGGGCGTCAACTTCATCCTCGACCCCGAGGCCGGCGCGCTGGAGTCTCTCGTCTATGCGGACAACAAGGTCGCAGGCATCAAGACCCGCGACGGCAAGACGCACGCCGCAAAGCTAATCATCCTCGCCTGCGGCGGCTGGACCCCGTCCCTGCTGCCGCCCATGGACGGCCTCTGCGAGACTACAGCCGGCTCCGTCGTGCTCCTCAAGATCCCCCGCGAGTCGCCCCTCTTCGACCGCTTCGCGCCCGAGAACTTCCCCACCTTCACCTACAAGATCCGCGACGGCGCCGAGGGCGGGCTGTACGGCTTCCCGCGCGACGAGAACGGCTGGCTCAAGATCGGGTACCGCGGGACAAAGTACACCAACCCTGTCGTCCAAGGCGACGGTAAGGAACGCAGCGTGCCTGTCACGCGGTGGTCGTCTGCCGCAGGCAGCGGGGACGAGCGGATCAAGACGGTGCCACAGCAGGCTCTCAAGGTCATCAGAGCCTTTCTGGCGGAAAACCTTCCGGAGCTGGGCGAGGCGGGCATCGACATTTCGTTCTCGAGGATCTGCTGGTACACGGATAGCTACGACAACCACTTTGTCATCGACCACGTGCCCGGCACGGATGAGTCACTGATGGTGGCGACCGGCGGCAGCGGACACGCTTTCAAGTACCTTCCTAATATTGGCAACTGGGTGGTAGACGCGGTCGAAGGGAAGGGACAGGACCAGATTCCGCCCAAATTGTGGAAGTGGAGGCAAATCAAGGCCGATGAAAAGCCATACAATGTCTTGATGGAGGGGAGCAAGGGCGAAAGGGCTCTGGGTAATGTCCCGCTGGCCGCGGAGGTTGAGGTTGGCGGTGGTGTCAGGTCAAAGCTTTAAACGATTCTAGATATCTATCAAGGGCGTTTTATGGCGAGAAGCCATCTATGATAAATCTTACTATTTACGTGTCTTTGGTATAAAAGAGGCTCTGGCGCACCTACCTCCGATCTTTCCCATTCCCTCCACCTTTCTCTCACAACTCCTCTAGTCATAGACCGAACGACCAACAACGAATCTTTAACTCGATTATCAACGTTCTACCATACAGAATGCGTTTCACCACTCTCGTCATGGCGGTCACCGCATGCGTCGGCTTCGCCTCCGCCGATATTCACCCCTTCAAGAAGAACGGCGCACCCGCAACTCCAGGAGTTCCTGTCCCTGGTTCCGCGTGGGTCGACGAAGACGCCCAAGCGATTAAGGACGACATTTGGGCGATCGAGGCCGACAAATCCAAGCTTGTCTCCAGACGGTACGTTGATGCAGCTCCTTCAAAACGCCGCAAAATTATTAACATTTGTGAAGGCATGCCCGCGATGTACGGGCTTAAAACGCTGCCAGGCCGCTACATTAGGCATGCACGTATGCAGATTGCTCGCGACTCAGGCCCAATATTGACCACAACTGGGTATTCGTCCATTGCCGACAGTTCGCCTCTCGCATACGACAGCCTTTCGTTTTTTTTTTAATCGGAAAGGCACGATACTATTGTCTTTTCTTCCGTCGCTATGCATGATGTATCGGCTTGTTGGCTTCTTGCAGGAGGGGATGGGATTTGGCCGTTTCGTACCTTGTGTCGCAACCTTGTTGCGTTTATGAATGAATACATTTCATTTTTTCCGTGGTTCAGAAGGGTTATGTCTCGAGCCAAGAGTTGTTTTGCGGACACACAGGTATTTGGTACCAGAAAAGCTCATATTGGTCTAGCAATAACATAGAAGGCCAATTCACAAATTCCTTTTTCGAGGTAACCTTTGTGGTTGTTGAAACGAGTGCAGTATTAAAAGGTAGCTTCCCGATGACCTTTGAGGTCTTTTGCTCACCTTGTGGGTGGTAACATGACTGGGTGCATCAAAAAAAAAAAAAAAAAGCTACAACCTTTACGGTATAGACTCATCAATCCAAATGGAAATGGAAGGCAAAAGGGTCTGTACAGGTTGATGTTTCTGTCACCGAAACCGTTCCCGGCTCGTACTCCCTCCCCCTTGGTATCTATATAAGCCTCCCCGAGTATCAAGACTAAATCGAAATCTCTCTCCTTTCTTCATATGCAGCATAGCCTGACACCACCGAAGTGGGCTACGCAACCTTCGAGATATGCCTACTGTCCTGAGCCGAACCAATATTCTATTGCATCGCTGTCTTTGCTGTTCTGTTTTCCTTTTCTGTTTTTCTCTTCTGTCTTCCTTTTCTGTTTTTCATTTCTGTCTTTCCTTGCTGTCTTTCCTTGCTGTCTTTCCTTACTGTCTTTCCTTACTGTCTTTCCTTGCTGTCTTTCCTTGCTGTCTTTCCTTGCTGTTTTTCCTTGCTGTGTTGCGTTGGTTTGTGTAATTGGTTGATTGCGTTCCCGTTTTTCCTTCCTGTTTTTCCTTGCTATCTTTCCTTTTCTGTTTCCCCTTTCTGTCTTTCCTTGCTCTCTTTCCTTGCTGTCTTTCCTTGCTGTTTTCCCTTGCTGTTTTGTTTTGTTTTGTTTCGTTCTGTTCTACTTTTCTTTTGTCTTTCTTACTGATGCAACAGGATACTGGTTCAACTCGGGTCAGCAGCTATATCTCGGAGGTTGCCTAGCCCCCTTTGGTGAGTGTCACGCATGCTTGCACAAATTTTTGGGACTTGAAGCTCTGCTTCTTCTTTTTTCTCTTCTTTTTTCACTTTGGATCTGCAACCCACGGTTCGTAACGCGAGGCCTCTGACTCTCTCCCTTTACTTGAGAGTCAGGGACCTCGCGTTTTAAGCCGTTGCAGTAGCAAAACTATCTGGTCTTTGCGCTGGGATTAGGAATTCGACGGCGCTATGGATATTTGTAGATCGCGGCTATTACGAAGGAAATGGGATAGATTCAGTGTGTAATAGATCTTCATGGCTGCAATGCAATCGATGTCTCACATCGTGATTGACTATTTGAAAGAAAAGGATGGCCACGAATTGGTGACTATGAAGACTCCCACAAGCTTTTGTGATATACGAGCATCTCCTGTCCCAACCGCTGAAGTATAGTAGGAGCATGTAGTCAGTCGCAAGAGCCCCCACGTGTACTCTCAACATCAATGCTGGGGCGCCATCCTGCGTCTAGCCGTCAGGCTAGTTCAAGTCATTGTCAAAAGATGACAAGCTTTTATCCAAACAGCGCTGTCGCGGTTTACTAAGACATAGTTGCTCCATACCGTAATATCTCAAGAGCCTACCTGACTGTGTGGTCCAGTGAAAAGGCAGCATACACCTCAACTCGTGATACTATAAAAGCCAGCAATCTCTTCGCGCCTCACCTTGCGTGGTACCGCGGAGGGCCTCCCCATCTTGTTGTCTACGATAACCATGCTCTGGAGGACGAGACTGGGCCGTCGACAATAATGTTAACACGTGCGGGAGTGGTGGGGTAGAGCTGTTGGACAAGGTCGATTTCATAATGCTGAGCATGCCTAGCCGCTAGGGAACCTGTCAAGAGCGGGCGACTGAGACTAAGATGCTTCTTGCTGATGTGCAGCAGTGCTAAGGCAGATAATCTAGACGACCACGTGCCACTGCTGGTATGAGATGCTGCAAGATAAACGTGTAATTACTAGCATGCAAGATGGACGTTGAATCACGGGGATGCGATTGGATCAGAGTGCCGCGTCCATCATCTGAATCGGCCGAAAGTCAAAAATCAAAATAAAAAGGCGGCAACTACACGTGGATTCACACCAGGATCGCTGCGCCGCAAGAACTGATGGAAGCCTTCCACAGTCGTCTTGGCAGCATATGAGAAAAGGGTGATGACGAATGCACACATGCATTGGCCCGGTCACAGACCGCGATGTGGTTCGGTCGTCTAGCGGAAGTTTTGGTGGCCGAGGTGGTTCACACTTAAGCGAGGTTTTTAATGATACCTGCAAAGTCGCACGAGATGCTGCACGATGAAGGAGACATGAGATGACGAGCAAGCGGATCGAACGGCAGACCACCCGTGTGGAAGAAAAAAAAACCCGATGATGTGGGTTAGCGCGGCGTATCACCCGAACACCTCGGAGGCGCGATGAATGAATGGTTCGACAAAGTCCATAGTCTTGCGGACGGCGGGCGTTGATCAGGCCCGATGGGGGAATTGTGGCAGATTATCGTGAAGGTATCCGTGGCATGGCAGGAGATTTTGCGCCACGCCAGCGCCACGTGGGCGGTACGAACCGAGCATTGGCAGTCAGTCTATCGAAGCGTTGTCAATGGCAACAGCAAGTACACTGTCAGATTTGCAGATTATCTTCCGCCTGATCGGGGCCTGCCAGACTAATCGGAAATGCCGTTTGACGGTACGGGACAGCGCAATCAGCGGTCGCATGTTACCAGACCTCATTCGAAGATGGTGGTGATGGCTAGTGTTGCGGCAAAGGCAGGGAATGCCTGCTGGCGCTGGTGTCAAGCTGCGATGAAAGCTCTCCGTCGGCGTAAAAGGGGGCGGGGTGAACGTCCGAGAGCGCATGGTACCTTGGGTACGGATAGGGTGGAACAGCGTGCGAGATTTGAAGGCCGTGAACCCATGGAGCCAGAGTCCGATCGGTGATGGCGGGGTGGATGCGGCGACAGCGTCATTTCGGCGCTCCGTTCGGAGGCGAGCCATGGTTTATGTGCCCCAGAGAAGATCGGAGCCGGCGGCGGCGGCGGCGGCGGAGGACAGAGACGAACGAAGGGAGCACCCATCTTTCCCCGCCCGTAGCTCTCCCTCCTCGTTCGGGCGCGTCCCCCCAAGGCCAAAACAGATCGAAGGCGAAGGAATGTTTCAACTTTGTGGTGCACTGGCCGCATGTTCCATCTTCCCGGGACAGGAATCCTGGAGGAGGCGTCTGTCGAGGTATCAGGTCGATGGGGCTATTTTAAAAGGGCGATTGCGCGAACGCGAAAACGATGCGACGCCGCGCTGATAAGAATGTCGCCGAGTAGAGCCGGGGAGTCAGTCGACGACTGGCAAAAGGCCGACAAAACACACGCTCAGCAGCCAGCCAGCCAGCCAGCAAGAAGTAGCGTGCGACGTTGGGCCACCCTCTGCGGCCAGGGCACGTGTGATGCGACGAGGCAATGGTTGAAAGCTTCTCGAACGCTATTGGAGTGTTTCCAAGGCGCACGAACACATCCCAAAGGCCTTGGGTGGCATCGGATATCGCGCATTCCAACCTCAACAGGTCCGAGCGTCGGTTCGGAGGTGAGAGCGGGCGTGGATGGCGGAGGCTGGTGATTCAGTATTCGGAGGTTGGACTGTGGATGGTAAGGTAGGATTCTGGTGACATTGGGCTCTCGGGAGGAGAGGGGAGGGTGGAGGGGGAGTCGGACGGGACTCCAAGATGTCGGCGTCTCACAATGAGTGGTGGATGGGTACGCAAATTCATTGCGCTGGGCGGGTGCGAAGGGTAAAATGACACCTGGGGGCCATGGCGTGGGGGCCTGGGCAAGAAAACGGAGGTAATCAGAAGTTTGATGTCGTTTTCAGGTGAGCGAGGCTGCTGAGGAATTGAAGCAATTTTGCAAGAGAGAAAAACTGGAGATGCACAAATCGATGGTGTTCGTCTGAATTAATGACGGGAAGGCAGTGCAAGTGGTGGACGCAGCTGGCAGCAGGAGCCAGTGACAAGAAGGAAGGCAGGCACAGCAGCAGCAGCTTCCCTTCCCTTCCCTTGCCGTCCCGTCCTGCACACAGCACCCGCCCACAGCAAACACTCACGGCAAGGCAAGAGCACGCACCTCAGCCAGCAAATGCAGGAACAACAACAGGTCGCAACTGCCTTGCGCCGTCAGTCCACCTGCTGCCAGGTCCCGTCTCCAATGACTCCAATGGAAGGGCAGACCGTCGCGCGGGAAGGACGACCCCCGGGACGTTTATCCCCTCAGGAGGGAATAGTGTACGTACCAATCGTGGCATAGCGGGGGACTAGCAGCACTCACTAGCACAGCTAGCGAGCGAACGGGCCAAATACTGACACGGGCCCGGCCAACCACAAGCTTTTCGTTCATTAGAAGGATCCACCTGTTTTGTGTGATTTAGCCTCAGGTCAACTGGCATCTTCCCAAATTGGGGAAGGAGCCAACCCAGCAGAGCAGGAAAGAAAGAGAAAGAGCAGCCACGACGATTGGGGTGGGCTTGCCAAACCAAACGCTGAGTTGGCTGAGGCAAACGACCAAACGGCCGCGACTGTTGAAAGAACCGGCAGCCAGCAGAAACGACAATAACAACGGCATTGCAGCAGTGGTGGCAGTGGACGGGCGTGGACAAAGGAGACCCAAGGCAATTGAAACGTAGGCCATCGCAATGTGCTTTGTTGTCGTTGCAATCAGAGGCAGTCTGCAATCACATGCCGGCTATTTGTCCACACGTAGCATAGTACGCAGTACGTTAGGCCCGTCTCTCAGTCCCGTCTGTGCCCGTGGTTTGTTCTTTTGAATTTCTTCTTTCTGCTCAGCGCCGTCTGGGCTGAGCTCTAATTTTGAATTTTGAATTTTCCCTCCCAAGAAAGGGTCCAGGGTCCAAGGTCGAGGCGCACCTGCATCATCGACAAGCGCATGACGCTCATCCATATCCATGGGGGGCGCGTTTGCAGGCATCTCGAGGGCGGGTGTTCGTCCTCTGCTGGACCGGTTTGAGGCGGGACGGGACATACCCTGCTGGCATCGTGGCTAGCGACACGACGGTTCGCTGTCAATTGGGGTCAATTGGGCCAGATTGTGATGAATCCCGCCCTACGAAAGACCTGGCTTGACTCGATGCGACCCTTGCCGCAGCGATCGCAATTCGTTTTGCCGGTCTCGCCTGAAGTAATAAGTCGTCGGCTTGGCTGGGCTATCAAGGGCCAACAAACAAACACGCGACATGTTTGGCCGCCAGTCCCAATATGTCGTTCGTTATGACTTGATCATGAACATGGTTTGGTAGCCTCGGAGCCTGTGTTTTAGCCTCTTTGCTGTGTGCAACAGCGTTGTGCAGGTGCTTTTAGTGCAGCAGAGAGAGAGAGAGGCGGACTCCTTGTCAGCAGCAGCACCATCTCGAGATGATCTGATCCTTATTTCTGTACCGCAGTCAGTACATAGTCATTTGCAAAGTATGTGCAGGTACGGTAATCATAGCATGGATGCTATCAATGACTGTGCACACTGCTGCTAAAGTGCATATGCGTCGATGCCGCTCAGCCTTTTTTTTAATCTTTTGATTTTTTTTCCTGCTGATTTCGTTGCATTCCTTCCCCGTCCAGTTCTCCCTCTGATTAATTGATGGCCCATGCACACCCTGCATCCCACCCACACCTGCCGCCCCTCGACCACTCACAAGGCCGCCCAAGCTGTGGCTGCTCAGCCGGGGCCAAGTCAATTCTGGCCGCCCACCACTCACAGCGCGGCTCAGGCACATTCTGCCAGGGATTCCACGCGCAACCACGCACACTGAACCCAGGAGGCAGGCACGGCACGCATAGCACCTGCTGCTCCTGCTGCTGCTGCTGTTGCTGGGAGCTGCCCTACTGGCTGAGCAGGTGTTGACCACCACCACCACAATCGCCCTTGCCCTTTCCTGGCGGTCGCTCCTGTGTGCTTCAGGGGCTCTTGCTTTTGTTGGTCTGGGCAATGCCGTCGTTGCTGCCCGTTGCTGCTGCCATTAGCTGATGCTCGTTGCACCTCCCAGATTCGTCCACAACAACCTCAGACAGAGAAATTCTTCACCTCCAAACGGAAAGAGGTTGCCAACGACTGACGACCGTTGCAGGTATCCGACATTTGCACATCTGAATGACTTGACTGTACCTGTTCTTCTCTGTGTAATACCCATCTGCCACTTTTACCGGCTTCGTTTTGCTCCTTCCCGTCGTCGATAGTAGGTAGCCACGAGCACAGCACCGGACGAGCACGACCCCTCGCTCGCCTTCCCGCTGTTTGGTTCATTGCTTTCATTCCTGCATCTCAGACCCAAATTTCGCCCAACACGGGTGTTTTAGACACCTCCAACGGCCCTGGATCATAGAGGTGACCACTACTTGGGACCCTTCTTCCTTCCATCGACTCGACTCGATTCGACTCGACCCTCCTCCCTCTGGCCTGTTTCTGTCCTGTCTCTTCCTCTTCTCTCACTCACGGCTGCTTCACTTCCTGTCCGCCCAATTCGCTTCCTTGCCGATTCTTCCTTCCATTGTTGATACCCCTTCCCCGCTACCTTAACCCCTGGGCCCCGGACCGTCGTCTCCAGCTGCCGCCTTCCCACAACCGACCCTCCTCTTTTTTTCTTCCCTCCGCCGGAATTCTCTTCCTTGCGCAGGAAATACGGATCCCCTTTGGAATTGGACTCCTCCATTCGCTCGAGACGGGACCGACCAGCAAGCAGCGCTGCTACCCACCCTCCCAACTCCCTACCCACGGCATCCTCGAAGTACCTAGCCTGGCCTCAGTCAGGTGCGACGGATTCACATTTCGCCAACACGCGCATTCTCACCTCCAAACCCCCGTCAATCGTTGGTCGATCCACGCCGGGCTTCTTTCTCGACCTTCTTTCCGTGTTCTTCGACGCCCTCCCCCCCACGACTACCTTGCCTCCCGCCTCCGTCACTCTTGACGCTCCTCGCAACGTATCGCCCGATTGCTGCACCTATCTGCGGTGGTCTTGCGTGCCCGACGGATACCTGCGCCGTGCCTGAACATCACTCACTTTCGACCTGGCCCGGCTCTCCTGTCCCTGATGAAGCGATAGCCGATCGTCCCCACGAGGCCACCTCAACCACGCGCAGCCCTGCCAGGGTCCACACGTTCAAGAGGCCAGACCGAACCTCCAAACAGCCAAGCCAGTCGGCTGCTCTGCGACTCGAAGTACCCCGAATCGGACGCAAGTCGAGGTGCATCCGAACCAAAACACGACATCTACCCTTCTCCTACCTACCTCCCTCCTCGAACTCGACCCGACCTCGACATCGACGACGCTGCCTCGCGCCTGACGTCGACCCCCCGAGTCTTCAATGCCCTGGCAGCCCCTTCCCCGAATCGCCTTCGCCGTCGCGACATATCCCTTCGCCGCCTCGGGCCCGGCCGACCTGCCCCTCGAGATCGGCGATGAGCTGTACATAATCGAAGAGACCCCGGACGGCAACTGGTTGCGCGGCTACCTGGTGGCCCCTCCCAGTCTGCTGGCCGGACTGACTTCCGTCAAGGGTCAGACTCTTGAGGCCCGAGTCTTCAGCGGCATCTTTCCTAGGAGTTGCGTAGAGGTGCGCGAGGTCCTGGGCGAATCCGACGAGACGGAAGATGGCGAAGATGCTGCCAGCGACGAGAACGGCGACGTCCACATCGGAAGTGACTCGGGCAAGAGCGGTATTACACCGACTGTCGAAAAGAAGAAGCCGGTAGACGGGCACAAGTCGATCGAGAGCACAAGAGGGTCCAAGATTGAGATCAAGGGCCGCAAGCCACTCAAGGAACTTCCCAATGGCACCCAGGGGCGCCTCTCAGTGCCCGTGAAGCGAGACCCTGACGCCCCTCGACCTGCCGCCCCGGTGCCCATGCTCAAAATCGGCGACGAGACCCCAACATCAGCAGCAGAGCCCCTAATCGACGAAATTGCTAGTTGCCTACGAGAATGGCACTCGACCAACCTACACGGACTGCTTCTGTCGCGGCAGTATGGCCGCCTCGACAAATTGTCACAACTAATCACCACACTCAACCTTAGCAGACAGCAATTCCTCCACAACGTCCTCACCGCACACGAGTATGACAAGCTCCGAGAAAAGACAGTATGGGATCTAGTCCGCGTCAACAAGCTATGCGGAGGCGAGGTTATCGTTCGCGACCCGACTGAACGCGGAAGGGTACTGACGGGCGATGATTCAGTGGTGGATGTAACCAAGCTCCAGTCCATTATGAGTGTCCTGGACGAGCCCCCGCAACCTACAGCCGAGCCCACAGCCCTCCATCACTTGCTTGTGGATGTCAAGGGATTCGCCGGCGCATCTGCCGAGGAGACTTCGCTGGTTGTGTACCTTGTGGCTAAGCCTGTTGGTGGCCAGGCGACGGCCCTCTCCGAATGCTTCATCATTGACATCCCCCCTGGCGGAACGATAGGCAGTCTTGCCAAGTCGGGACAAACGAGGACAATATTCTCCGATCTTTCGTCGCAGGATATCGGTGACGTCGCGTCCGCAGAAACAGAGCTCTACCTCGTGGTCAAGGTGCGCTCCAGCCAACAAGTTATGCCCAGCGGAAAGCCCGATTCGCGATCGGGTTCTAAGTCCCGAGACGCGGGTGCGCACAAGGACCCCGCCAAGCCCCCCTCATCTAGCGGCAACAAGGCTTCTAGAAGAAGTCTCATGTGGGGATCGAAGACTGCGCGGGCCTTCTCAAGAGGTGGAGCAACATCACGACTCGATTCCGTGACGGAGACACAGGAAGGCCGTCCAGGAACTCAAGACGACAGCCAGGAGAGTGCCGCGCCACCTAGCACGGCCGGATCAAGGAGCCGAGGCTCTATGGACGCAGGGTCAGGTTTCCACACGGCAGAGCGGACTGTAGGCATTGGTGTGCTGAAGCTCAACGCCGTCATGAAGCAGGATGAAGAAGTTGAGCAGGTCGTCAGCGTCTGGGCGCCCTCCCTCTCGCTGCCTACTGAGAAGCAGGGCTTACACGAGGACTGGGACATGTTAATCCGTGACCTTATGGACAGCCCAAGTGGTCACTATGAGAAGTCGCGTCGAGCCGAGCGAGTACAGGTCCACCTAAAGTCCTTCAACCACCCAGACGTCGAGACGTTGGTGAAGGTAACACCGACCCTCCTGGCTGGAGTCCGCAAGACGAACAAGATGGGCTTCTCTGGTGCCCCAACCAAGGCCAGATCGGACATCTACGTCACTCTTGACACCGCCACCTTGTCAAAGCAGAACCTCTTGTCCCGATATGCAGGGAATCCCACCACACTGTCCAGCAGCGTACACGGGAACAATCTGCAGGTTACACTCGAAGTGCGACGTACCAGTGGAGAAAAGATCCCCAACTGCATCTACTCGTCGTCCAACACCGAGGGCGTGACCACGTGGAAATCTACCGCAGTAGACAAGGGGGAACACTGGAGTCAGACCGTTCGGCTTGCTGTGCCACCACAGGATGTTTTCACGTCGCACATTGTCATGTTCGTATCCGAGATGCCGAATGCTCCGTTCGCGGTTTCCCACATGCCTCTGTGGAACCAAGAGGCCTTCGTCCGAGATGGCTCCCACGCGCTGCTTCTGTACAAGATGGATGAGTACACTTCCACAGCTCAAGCTGGCCCCTCCGGAAAGGGCGGCTACCTCTCCCTACAGTGGAGCGCCAGAGGTGATGACGAACACTCGGCAGAAGTGACCGGTCCTTTGGCAATCCTCCGTGTCGACTCTTACCTATGCAGCACCACATTCTCTCAAGATCGCATCGTCTTGGGTTTGATCAAGTGGAAGGACACTTCCAAGGAGGACATCCAAACTCTGCTGAAGCACGTCATCTTCGTCCCAGAGATTGAGATTGTCAAGCTTCTGAGCGACGTTCTTGATGCTCTATTCGGCATTCTGGTGGAACACTCTGGGAGTGACGAGTTTGAAGACCTCGTGCTTACTGCCCTGGTTAGGGTACTTGGCATTGTGCATGACAGGAGATTCAACTTGGGGCCTCTGGTTGATCAGTACGCCGAGAGCCGCTTCAACTACCCGTTCGCCGCAGCCTGTCTCGTCCGATCTTTCACTCGCCTGCTGGAGAAGCCCACTGAGCCTGAGATCTCTCGGAAACTTCGATCTACATTCAAGGTCGTCCGTCACATTCTCAAGTTCATCACTCATGCGCGAGGCCAGCAGAAGGCTAAGGAAGCGGGCATAGGCATCACGACTTCCAGCTCTACTCCGGGCTTCACTCGCGAGCTGAGGAACATCTTCAAGGCCCTGGACGCCATGATGCGCAACCATGCTCCGGTCCTTGTTGGCAGTCAGACACTGGCCGTCCAACATTTCCACACATGGCTTCCGGAGCTAACAGGACTGTTGACGACTGAAGAGATCCTTCACGTCGCGATCGACTTCCTCGACTCTTGCGCCGACGTCAAGGGCAAGCTGGTGCTCTACAAGCTTGTGTTAATCATCAATTACTCCAAGCTCGACATGTTCTCACACCCTGATCAAAAGTCCGCCCTCACTGCCAACACTGTTCGCTGGATCTCGCCTCACTGGGGCCATTCCGAGGACGTCACCGACCTGTGGAAGGACCAAGTCCGTCTTTGCTGCTCTGTTCTCGCCAGTCAAATCGACAACTTGGGCGCCGAGATCCCCGACTACCTCCCGAAGATTATCGATTCTTATTTGTCCATAGTTTCCACCAACATCAAGCCACGCAACCGACTTTCCCTTTTGTTCCCGACATCATACCCCTTTCCTTCCAAGCCGATTGCGGAAGAATGCACCTTTGATGAGGCATTGATTGAGCTTTCCGCCATTCTCTCTGCCATCTCGAATTCACCAAGCGGAATGCAACTGGAATTGACAGAAGGAGACCTGACTGCATTATTAGAAAATACCCTTCGCGTGCACATGAGCATACTAATGGGCGAGGCTTTCCCGCCCGAATGGCTAAGCGTACATATTTACCACCACAAGTCCACCATGAGGACACTGCAATACCTGTCCAGTATCTTGCTGGAGTCTTTCTTACCACACCCCGACGAGGCCGAGAACTTCAATACAGAACTCTGGAAGATGTTCTTCACAACTATGCTAAAGCTTGTTGGCAGCCCGTCCCTTGCCCTGGAGACTTTCCCCGAGCAGAAGCGAAGGGCCGTATGGAAGATCGCCGGTGACGTAAGGGAGCATGGAGCCGAGCTGCTGAGGCGAACATGGGAGGCAATCGGTTGGGAGACGAGCAGCGATGAGCGGGCCCGCTATGGTCTTTCCAAGATGGGCGGTTACCAAGTTCAATACGTCCCAACCTTGGTCGGTCCGATCGTCGAGCTTTGTCTTAGTGTGCACGAAGGTCTTCGCCGGATGGCCGTGGAGGTGCTGCAGACTATGATCGTCAGCGAGTGGACTCTGAGCGAAGACTTGTCCGTCATCCAGACTGAGATGATCGACTGCCTCGACCATTACTTCAAGTCGAAGCCATTGACCGAAAGCATTCTGCAGAAGCTCTTCGTCAACGAGGTTTTGGAGAGGTTTGCCCCCCTGTCGACAATTCCCGACGATCCTCTCTACGCCGGTCTGCGTGATCTGATGGCGACCGTTGACGAGTTCCTTGACCTGCTCGTGGCTGTTCACAGCGGCGACGTCACAAGCGAAGCGTCGCATCTCATCAACCGTCTCAGACTGATGGAGTTCCTTCGAGACATGCAGAAGGAGGAGATCTTCATCCGCTATGTCCACCAACTGGCCATCCTGCAAGGCGAAGCGAGGAACAACTGCGAGGCTGGCTTGGCGCTTCGCCTTCATGCTGACCTGTACGAATGGGACCCGACGAAGCAAGTTCCCGCCCTGGACGACCCCGAGTTCCCTGCTCAAACGCACTTCGAACGCAAAGAGCGCATCTACTTCGATATGATCAAGTACTTTGAGGACGGCGAGGCATGGAGCAGCGCACTCGCGGCTTATCAAGAGTTGCGAGTCCAGTACGAAACCAACATCTTCGACTTCGCCAAGCTTGCCCGCACTGAGCGTGCCATTGCCACCATCTACGAGACCATCTCAAAGAGCGACAAGCTGGTGCCCAAGTACTTCAAGGTTGTGTACAAGGGCCTGGGCTTCCCACCCAGCCTGCGTGACAAGGAGTTTGTCTACGAGGGCTCGCCAACAGAGCGTGCAGCTGCCTTCACAGACCGCATGCAGGAGCAATACCCTTCTGCCCAGATTGTCACCGGCGGCGATGTAGACGATGTAGAAGGACAGTTCCTCGTCGTTTCCGCGATCACTCCTCACCGCGACCTCACTCATCAAGTCTTCCAGCGCGCTCGCGTTCAGCAGGTCATCCGCGACTACCTGTTGTCCGCCCATCCCCAGAGCTTCTCCGTGTCTTCTAAGCGAAGCACCTCTGGGCCTGTTCAGGAGCACTTCGCTGAGAAGCTCATCTTCACCACGGCCGACCCATTCCCCACAATTCTCCGCCGAAGCGAGATCGTTCACACTGAGGAGATCAAGCTCAGCGCCCGCGAAACCGGTCTGGAACGTATCGTCAGGAAAACGCAAGAGATGACGATCCTCGAGAAGAGGATCGCTGACGGAGACGAAGAGAACGCACAGTTGCTCGTGGATGCTATCAGCATTTCGGTCAACCCTGATTCCGAGAACAGCGTTGCCTGCTACCGTCAGCTTCTGCCCGCTCCCCGCGAAGAGAATGATGAGGACGACGAGACGGAAGAGCAGGAAGAGGAAGAAGAGGTGGAGCTCGACCCTCAGGATAACGCGATCAAGATGGCGTTGGTCGATCACGCCATCATGATTAAGAGATGCCTGGCAACCTTCGCTCGGAGTTCAAATGAGATCCTCCACGAGAGACACGAGGAACTTCAGCAATGTAGGTCATTTTGTTCCGCTTCAGAATCCCCTGTACTAACAAAACCAGGCTTCGAAAGCACGTTCGCCCCCGAGATTGCTCTCTTCGCACCGCCTCAGCCCTCCCGCGATTCATCCACCGCCTCCCCCACCTGGAGACGGTCAGAGCCTTCAACTGAGCAGGTGTCTCCCAAGCCCCAGAGCCTCGCCGGTGTCATTACAACCACTGGCGTGATTGCTGAAGAAGCGGCGACAGTAGCACCCATTGCTGTCAGAGGCCGCGGAACGCGCCTCAGCTTCCTTGGGGGCCGTAAGAAGGAATCTCCGGTGTTGCAACAGACCAACGGCGATGTCCACGTGAATGGGGAAGTTGACGACACTGCCAGCAGCCGAAGCCGCAGCTTCAGCAAGACCCAGGAGACCCAGAACCGCCGCACGAGCTTCTTCCGCGCCCCGTCTACGGAACCGCGAATCATGACCGTTAACGATGCCACGAGTGAGTGGGTGACGGATTCGGGCGGCCGTCAGAGCTCGGACATGGGGACGAATCTCACCGAAAAGGAGCGCGAGTATAGGGACGAGCGACCTGCGGAGCCCCTTGGCATCGTGAAGCGGGGCAGCGTTCGCAAGAGATTAAGCATGCTGAAGCTAGGGAAGAAGTCCAACAAGGCCGGCGCTATGGGCAGCGTGCACGAGGAGTAGGACTTCACGGCAGCGGCAGAGCAGCTGGGTTACATGAACAAGACGACGGGGGAGTGGCAGTATCCTGTGTCGTGAGTACGACTCGGGCGGGGGAAAGAAAAACAAGGTGTCTTTGAATCAGGAAAAGGGCGGATGTGTACAAATTTGTTCACGGTGGCCCTATGGGATCGGACAGTGGGCTCAGGATATTTATGGGCTTTTTTCGCGAATTTCGCCGGCGATGAGAGGTTTGGGAGGGGTGATGGTGTTCTGGATATGTATCTGTAGGATCCCCCACATCTGCACGACAGCCACAGCGCGGCAGATGCAGTTTCTTGTCTGGTTCTCCTCTTCGTGAATAATACTTTCCTGTCCCATTTGTATGGGAGTCTCACAATTATCTGTCCAACTGTCAATTGGTGAACCCAACGAGGCTGAGACACCCGTCACAGTTGCCCGCATCGCACTGCCGCTACACATCGCTTGGGACTGCGTGGTCCACGTCTGGACCAAGACCCTCTCGTCTGCACCCAGGGACTTTTGTTCGGTCCATGGATCACCAGCAGCCTGTCTTGTCGAGAATCCACACACTGACAGATCGTTCCATCCATCTGACCAGCTTCCACAAGCCCACGTGCCCGCGGCGGATCTTCCTCCTCGGAAACCATCCGAGAAGTAACCTTTATCGAGGCTCCTGACATGGACCACACGACCCAACATGGCACAAGCAAGCGGCCCGATAGTCCGATGGAGAGAGAGAGGGGACCTCCTCTCCCCCCGCCATCTACCGCATTAGGCCACTACATTGGAAGACCTGCAGTCCGAATAAGGCATGCGCATCGATCTCGGCCCGCCAAAAAAACAACGGGGCCGGCCCCCCGGCACGCCCTACATGATTCAGTCGCAGCCCGCTCCGGTGCGACCCAAGACAGCCATGCGACCGCATGCGAGCATAGCTCCGGCCGGTTCCCGTGCAAGCGAGATTTGCCGCCGGGGAAGAAAGGATACGGTGGTGGCACGTGGGTGGTAGATAACACTATAGAGAGATGGGCGGGGAGAGGGCCTTCGTGGGATACCGATTGCTCCCCCTGGGATGTGTTTTGGGATCCTGGTGAGGGCAGGGTGTCGTTGGGCTTTGTTCCCCTTTTTGGGATGGGTATGGGGAGGGTGTTGGATCGGATCGGGAAGGACGGTTGAATATTGGAATTGGAGGGAGAGGATGGGTGGTGATGGGTTTGTATAAAGCTATTGGGCTTGCGACCTGGTGAGGTGATTGTGAATGCCAAGCATTGCGCCTCTCTCCCTCTCTCTACAAGACTGTAGGCAAGCTCCTCAATCAGCATCCTCACTCCTTCGTCTCCCTCTTTAAGCCACAAACCAAGGACCGCCTCACCTCGCCTCGCGCCTCCAAAAACCAAACCGCCAACCGCCATCACAAACCCACCATCTCAAAAATGCAGCTCCCCCTCAGCCTCCTCGCCGTCGTCCTCCTCGGCACAACGGCGACGGCGCAGAAGACGGGCCCGAATGGCAAGCGCATCTGCGTCGGCGGCGCCATCTCGTGCCAGTACGAAAAGGGCCGCTGCGCCAACATCTGCGGCGACTCCTTCGTCAACGGGCAGGGCACGCCGGCCTTCATCGACCCCAACTGCTCGTGCCCCGAGGGCCAGGCGGATAACAGGTACACGGGCGCGGCGTGTATCGATGTGGTGAGGGCGCTGGGGAGGTCGGGGTGCTAGAGTGGTTAAGGAGGGGATGTATATGAGGAAGAAGAAGTATGATAGGATGTCTGGAGGTTTGATGGTGGGGAAATAGTGGCTGGTGTAATCGCGCGTGGGGATGTTCGGGTACATACTTGGGATTGGCAATTGAACATAACTTCTACCTTGTGAGGTAATTTGAGAGCGTTTGACACGTGGTTTTGGGTGAAAGTGGTTTATGAAGACGTTTTCACTTTGTGATTATTATAGATTTGGTACTTTCGCCTGATAAGCATGAAGCTTCAGATCTATCTATCAATTACAGAGTTTCCCGCGCCCTCGATTTAGTGAGTCTATATTGTAACTTCTCCGTGGTGCGGGAGATAGTTTTCTGCCGTTTCTTGTCACATCATAGCAAGAAGGCCGCCCAAAGCTGCCCATGAAAGCTGAAAAGATCAATGGGAACATGGGAGAGATGAGCTTTGGGCTGTCAGGAGGCCTCTCCGCGAGGGAAGGCTGGGATATGGTCCAGAATGGCGAAGAGTAAGACAGCCAAGTCCAAAGGGAGCCGAACGATCCGGCGTCGAGATTGTTCAGCGGCAAATACACATTGCGTATAATGTAGGTGGATATTAAATAGAAAGTACTTGTTACTGAGGATAGGAATTGAATTTGTTAAAAGGCGGTGTTACTCTCGTTCATCGTTCAACCGGTCGGACCTCATACAATGGCGCTGCGCGGAGGGGACGACATGTCGTGAAAATAATATCTTGGCGTCAGTGCCCAGCATGGGGCTGAAGTCCCTTGGCTTAGTGTTCTAGACATGCCCAGAAGGACAGAGTGCTTAAAAGACAACTGTAATAGTATAAATAGTCTGGAGTCGAGATGGCTTGTCCACACTCCAGACGTGCTTCTCTTTAGTCTTCATCATAAGCCGGGCACAATCACCCACCAACTCCTTGCCACACACATACCGAAACAGTCCTCAAGATGCCTTACGACACGGAAGTCTCCACGACAGCCACCGTCTTCGACACGGAAGACGACAACGGCATCTGGACCTTCGCCGACCTCACAGGCGACGGCTCCCTCGACCTCGTCTACATCAAGACCCGCGCCACCGACAGCGGCAAAGTCGAGCTCCACGCCGCCAGCCGCAGCTCCGCCTTCCAAGACCGCACCGCCAACACCCCCACGGCCTTCGACGCCGTCGACGAGGACCCCGCGGCCTCGGGACACACCTTCCTGCTGCGCGACTGGACCGGCGACGGCCGCGCGGACCTCATCCTCGTCAAGACGCGCGACACCCCCGGCGGCAAGGTGGAGCTCCACGTCGCCGCCGCGGACGCGGACTACCAGGCCTACGCGCTGCAGACGGAGACGGCCTTCGACTGCGAGGACGGCGGCGCGTGGACCATGACGTACCCGCGCGGCGACCACCTCGTCTACCTCAAGACGCGCGACTGCGGGTCCGGGATGGTGGAGGTGCATGCGGCCGGCCGCGGGGGCGGGTACCAGAGCCACGACTGCGGCGAGCCGACGGCGTTTGAGGCGGAGGAGAACGGGAGGTGGTGTCTTGCGCCGCGGGCCGTGGATGATGGGGAGGGCGGGGGTGGGCTTGCGGATTTGTATTATGTCAAGACGAGGGAGACGGACTCGGGGGTCGTGGAGGTGCATGCGGCGACGGCGGAGTCGGGGTGGCAGGATCGTCCATTTGGGGTCGTCTCGAGCTTCGCGCCGGGCGAGGATGGACACTGGGTTTTGGCGGATTTGAATGGTGGGGATGTGCCTGATTTGGTGTATGTCAAGGTGAGGGATACCGACAGCGGTAAGGTTGAGATTCACACCAACGAGGTGTAGCCCTTTGCCATGCTCTAACCGGGGGTTTTCACTCCCGTGAAAAGAGGCACGGGTGTTGCCTTGCTAGGGGGCGGATTCCACGTGGGAATAGCGTCTTCGTGGCTCCAGGAGCCCTGGGTCGAGGGGTGGCGCATCCAGGGCTGACTATACTTCAACCTTCTCCATGCTATCTCTTAGGCCAAGACCAGCGGATGTCGATCGTATGGCGGGAGAGCCGCGAGGAGTGTATCGATGTGATTTGCACGAAAACGTTATGAGCCATCAGAGCATATCAGGCTGCCGTGGCCACTGATGCCAGGCAGAGGCAAAGCTGTAGCTAGATATAAAAATGTCAGCCGCATGTACGACTTACTGAGACTATTGTTATTCGGAATGTCAGTAAGTGCCGTGAACCTTCTGGAGGATGTTTTCATCTCATTAGAAAGACACCTGGCGTGCTGGAAATTTTGCTGACGGGCACAGTCTTGTAAGTCGTTGCAATCTGAAAAGAACTTGTGTCATTACATGTCAGTCACTGCACCATTATCAGGATAGGTACGTGAAGGAGGGACTTTCGATGCCTCTTAGCTGCTTATGTCGGGCTAGCCGAGGCCACCCCGGTGTCCTCTTCATTTAGCTGCAGATCGCAAGGGCTCTTGGGCTCAAGCGAGAGGTGCCGTGATCTGGATTCGCAGAGAATCCTAAAATACGGTTTAGTCTTGTTCGCCATTGTGGGATCATCTCACGGCCTAGAGCATTATGGTCCTTCCATCCTTCATGGCCCCCATGTCAGCGTCGGCCGCTCCCGAAGTCCCGTTGACGAATTTTTACAGCCAATGAAGCACTTGAAAGCTGCTCTTTGGTAGCTTGCTTCCTGAAGCTAAAATCACTACTGGTTGACTGCCTGTTGGAAAAGATAACGCCATCTTTTGTATCAAGTACAAAAGCGAGGGCGTGGACTAGCTTTATCTCGACATGATGTCTCATCAAAGTCACCCATTCTGCGGTTTTGGCTTCAACCCAATTCTTGTGACAATGGGTCAGTACATCTCTACTTTGAAGAGCCAAATCCGAGCTTCGCATAGACGAACTCGGAATCTAAAGGCTCTTGAGCACAAGCCCAATAGCCTTGCAGATTCTCCAGGGTCCGATAGCGAAAGTGGCAAGCCCAAACAAGACATAGCTGCCATCCTTCGACCGATTATCATTTCATTCGTCTCCGACATCGGCTGCGTTGACCCTGCGCCAGAACCCAGTGAGGCTCTATGGGTTGCCATGCGAGCCTACGCCGATCAGCTGGGGGTAAACTATGACAAAGGCACTCACTCTTGGAATTGCTTTCAGATGGGGATTACCTATGCAGGTGTAAGTTTGACTCACTAATAATGGCCATTCATAATGATATGGCATTGTCAGTAAACACTGACGTACTTCAGGCCTGCTTCCCAAAGCACTCACTAGAGGTCCAAGTCTACATCGGCACGTACACCTGGCTTGGGATACTCATCGATGACGAAACCTCAAAATCACCAGAGGATTGCTCAAGATTTATCGAACGGTTTGCGGCAGGAGAGAAGCAGCCGACACCCCTCCTCGAGGGATGGGCAGAACTCATGCGTCTGGCATTCAAGTACTGGGACCCGGTTGTGGCCAACTTCATCGTCACAGCCTCACTTAACTTTGTCAATGCAAACGTCCTCGAGAACCGGCAGGAGTTCAAGAAACTCAAGCCAACCAAGGGCGGCAAGAAGTGGCCCTGGTTTATGCGTGACAAGGACGGCGTTTCAGACGCGTATGCCCTTTTCACGTTCCCCAAGGATCAGTACCAAGACATGTCGAACTACCTAGAAATGATCCCTGATATGTCTTGCTACCTTGCTTTGACTAATGACATTCTGTCGTAAGTCCCGATCGCTATCTTTGCAACAGCTCGATTTCACTAATTCGATTGCCACCGGTCAGATTTTACAAAGAGGAAAGAAACGGCGAAGTGGACAATTATATACACGGTCGTGCCTGGTACGAGAACAAGGAAGCTACCCAGGTGCTTAAAGACGTCATTGGTGAAGTCAAGGAAGGCGTTCGTCGCATACGTGTTGTTCTTGATGGAAGAGAGCCATACCTACAAGCTATTAATGACTATATACTGGGTTATGTCGCTTTTCACAAGTTGGTCAGGCGGTACAGACTATGGGAGGTCGGCTTGGGCGAGCATCGGGCGTAGGAACTTGGTATTGAATTTTGAATTTGGGGTTACGCGGCTCTTAAAGTGCTACTAGATATAGATGACCGAATGGGATGTGTGTATGTTGCTCGACGCTGACGCCCTCTGCCAGATACAAGAACGTGCGGGTAGGGAGGCCTTGATATAAACTGACATGCCAGCTTCTGACGCGTACTTGCAGCGCATCGTATTGCCATCAAAGACGGTCGCGCTCAGATTCAAGATACTGTCATTGGCCCAGAAAGAAAGCCTCGTCGTTGAAATGACCTTTAAACACATCAAGGGGGCATAGCTCTCTTTTTGGACTAAGTGTCCTGTTTTGAAGCAAAATTATTGTGGTATCATGAACGTCACCAAAGCTTCAAGCAAACAATGTACAGAAATTGCGCCTTCTAGACCCTTTATGATCCAAAGGCTACCGTCTTCGCTCTTCGAACGGCTGTCCCAGATACCTTTCCCCTGTCATTCGATCTATATCGCCCCATTTCCTTCCATTCAGGGCGCGCCTTGACGCACCGCTCAGAGCGTGTAAATGAAATCAGGTCGCTTGTCGCCGGCAACCCACTTGTCCTCATCCGACATCGACGCCCACTTAGCGTCCATCTTGCCGGCCCTGCGAGAGGAGTTCTCCCGACGCAAGGCAAAGTGCATGAAGATGGAGCCGCCGAGCAGGAAGAGGACCTGGTACCCGAGGATGACGCTGTGGCCAGTGTAGAAGCGGGGGGACTCGCGCTTGAGGTAGATGTTGGAGGAGACAACGCCGTTGAGGTTGCCCCAGCCGACGACCATACCCAGCACGAAAGCGCGCTTGAGAGATCCCTCGGTGTTGTTGATAACCCAAGAGAGGGTGTTGGAGATGGTTGGGTAGATTCCTGCTGCGCCCAGGAACGTTCCGGCGTATTGGACTTGCGGGTTCTGCGTCGAGATGAGCATCACGAAGCCGACGATGCCGATGGTCACGGTCGCCATGTTGCAGTATCCTCTGTAGCGCGTCTTGTCGGCGATGACACCAACAGTGACAGTCAAAGCGGCAGCAACGGCGTACGGCGGCACGGAGAGAAGCTGAGCCTTGGTGCCGACGTGGCCCATACCGGTGAGAATCGTGGGCAGGAAGAGCGAGAAGGCGTATAGCGGGACGAGGCAGCCCATGTAGATGACCATGTAGCCGTAGGTCTTCCAGTCCTTGAGGCCGGCGTACATGTGGCGCTTGTCAAAGTCCTCGGCGGTGCGGCCCTGCTTGTCGGCGAGCAGGCGGCGCTGGACGCGGATGCGCTCGTCGGGGGTGAGGAAGCGGGCGCTCTCGGGCCAGTCGAAGACCATCCACCAGCAGAAGATGCCCACAAAGACAGTGGCGAGACCCTCGATGATGAAGATCCAGGCCCAGCCGGGCTTGTTGCCGATGCCGTCCATCTTGGCGATGGCGGCGGCGAGGAGGCCGCCGAAGGAGCCTGCCAGGGCGGCGGCGGAGAAGAAGACGGCGGAGCGGACGCCGATCTCTGAGCCCTTGTACCAGCAGGAGAGGTAGTAGTTGACACCTTGACGGGTAATGGTGTTAGCGGAGGAGATTTTGGAGATGATAAACTTCGTGGCGGAGGGGTGGTGGTGGCGCGGTTGAGGGGTGAAGCTTACCAGGGAAAAGACCAGCTTCAGCAATACCGAGGAACCAGCGGGCGGCGAGGAGGCCTGCGGTGTTATGGCAAAGACCCATGAGGGTCATGATGATGCCCCAGACGACGATGATGCCGGTGAAGAAGATGCGCGGGGTGAGGCGCTTGAGGAGGGCGTTGGTGGCGGGCTCGAAGACGGCGTAGCTGATGAAGAAGACTGTGAGGGCGAGGTTGTAGTCGCTGGGTGCCATTCCTAGATCCGCTTCCATGCCGGCGAGACGGGCATTTCCGATGTTGGTTCGGTCGAGGAAGGAAAGAAGGTAGCTGGATGTTCGTGTTAGCCGTGGTGTTGATGAGAGTGCGGGCACAGCATTGCGGTTGAGTCCTACAGAAGTGAGAGCCATGGGACGAGCCAGAGATCGACTTTCCACATTAACGCCTTGTCCTATTTCAATGAAAAAACAACGTGTTAGTTATGCAATGATTCTCTTGTCATCCGGAGCTGGCGATAGCTTCATCCGGCCCGGAGTCGGGAGGCGACGTACAATGGCGGCCCGCTCTTCCGGCGTCTTGCCGTCATCGGGATCGGGCAGATCTGCGAGGGCGCGCGCCTTCTCGACCTGGGACTCGTGGGGTTTCTCATCCGAACTCTCGTTCACCTCCACATCGCGCTTTTGGTAATGTTCTGTCAAGCCTGCCATGGCTGTGGGTTTCTGTTGGGTAAGGCGAGGTAAGGGGCCGCGATTGCTGTTTGGTTGCTGCTGGTTGCTGGTGCCGTTGGAGCGGGTGCAAGAGAGCGGTCGCGAAGCGGTCTGTTGCCGTCTGAGGGGGCGACGGGATCCGAGGGCTCGTTTTTGTTTGCTCTACCTACCCCTTTGGACTGTTCGGTCAAATGCTCGGGTGGTTCAAGAGCAACAGGACGGACGGGATCGGGAGGAGAGATGGTTGGAGGAGGAAAGAGAGTGAGTTCAAAGAGGAGGTGAGAGGTGAGAGGCAAAGGGAGATCTGGTGGAAGAGAGAGGTGGTGAGAGGGTTTTGATGCGGTGGAACACGGCAACCGGAGTGGAAGAGCAATGGGTGGGATGGCTGTGTCCAAACAAAACACCTCGATGGGCTATGAGGGGTAAGGTCAGGTAGCTGGAGAGACGAGGACCCGGGGTGGGATGAAACCTTGAGGCATCTTTATAAATGGCAGACCGGACGAAGGTGACGAGATGGGATGGACGAACCATGTCGCCGTCCGTCTGGGCCCCCTTCGTTTCTTTACCTATCACTTTACTCTCTTCATTGCCATTGCTTCATGTCCCCTCCGTCGCCGCCGAGTGCTACCTCTGCCGATCCACCCACACTCATACAAAAGTTGACGAAATCAGCGAAGGGGAATGAGATGCGCTAGTATGAACGACGACGACAACATGTGCAGATTTGGAGAACTGCCAAAAGATTGGGGGACTTTGCGCAGCTCTCCGCAAAAAAAAAAAGACATCACTGTGCGGCATCCGATGGGAGGGGAACAGGGTACATTGCTGCGCGGTACCCTGCTTACCCTGTCCCGCTGCCAGTGAGAACTGAGAGAACTGGGTGACCATGTCTCTCTTCCAGGCCCGGTCGAGTCGCGGCTGCATGTAGGGCTTTTCTTCCTTCCTTCTTTTCGCATTGGGTAGTACGTAGCCTGCAGCTCGAAGCTTGCCCGCGCCGTTCATCACCTTGAGACTGCTGCCCAGACAAGGGGTCCTGGGGACTGGGGACATGAGAGGCTGGCTGGATGTATGGCGTTCTCTCCCAGTGTTCGATGCAGCCGGTCCCGGCCTTCTTCCTGTCGTGTTCCAGCGGCGAGCGAGGGCGGTGTCAAGTCGCATTCAGCAGGCCAACTTTTGTCCGTACGACCGGATTACTTTACCTGCAATGCGCGCCCAGAGCTCTTGGCACTTACTGTGAGCCACCCCGGAGGCGGGTTTGTTACTAGTGATTGGCCGGCAGACCGGGGGTGTCCGGGGCAGTTTCTGGTGAAGGGGGGTGACGGCCGGGGGATGGGCGGTCATGGAGCTAAGGGAGACCGGGGAGGGCATGGAGGCGAGGAGGAGGAGAATGGGAGAATGGGGGAATGGGGGAGCAGATGGAGACGACGGGGGTCAAGCGACTGGACACGGAGGCTCGTTTCGACCGTGAATAATCCAGAAGAAACATGAAAAGCCATGGGCGCCGAGACTGTGAACAAGATCCATGACTCGAACCTTGCAGATTGCCTGCCAGAGTCCTGAGGTCCAGACACAATTGCAGGCAACTCACCCTCAGCTGTGCTGGAAGACACAAACACAACAGTAGCTGCTGCTGCAAGTGCAGTAAATGCCCCGGTTCTAATGAATTGAGGGTGGGTGATTTGAGAAAAAAGGTAGCCTGCAGCGCCCAGTCCCATGCCCAGGCATCATGTTTGTACGACAGCGTGGCGCACAGAAGGTCCGAATGTTTGCTGGCCTCGTCTGAAGGCGCCCTAGGGTGCTCTAGGGCAAATGAGGATAAGCTGGAATGCGTAGAATATTCGACAATTCCCGCTCACTAGCTCCCTTGTTCCCGAGAGACTTGACAAGAATGCGATGATGCGTACCCGTTTGGCATGGCGGTATTGAGTTGTAGCCACCCGCAGCCACGAGGACACTTACACTCACGAAAGACTCGACAGGTTGTTTTAGTTGGAGCATCGTATCGTCATGTGGATGATGAGACTTTTCGCCCTTCAATCGGGAAGGTGGGAGAACAGAGTGACAGGGACGCAGACAGGGGGCATGAGAGCGGCCCACGCATTCACAATTTCTGCACATTTCCTGACCAACAATTCTTCTCTCTTCCTCTCCAACCGAGAGTCCGTCAACAAGCAGCAAATACCTGTCAGCCATCGCTCTCGCCCCGTTATCGCCGTCTCCATTTCCCCTCACGGAGCTCTCCACTCATCCACCCTAATAAGCATAACGAGACTGGAGGCACAGTTCGGACAGTGAGCGAGCTCTCGGCAGACCAAGACAACGAGCAGGGTTGGCCAGGTTCACAGCCCTCTTGAACCGCGCGCAAAACTAATACCCAAGAGCCAACAAGTGCCCAACTGCTCGCCCAAGTCGGCCAAGGTTGCCCCAACGCCCCCTCTCTTCTTCTCCTCCTCCCATCCCCCGCAATCCTTCCCTGGCGCTTCCCCGCACGAACGACCTCAGCGGCGCGCGGAGAGATGGAGGCGCGATGATGAGCACTGGTCATTACATCAAGAGGATCCGGCAGTGGATCACGGATGACTGCCAGTCTAGGGGAGCTGTTTCCGAAGGAGCTGGCAGTTCCTGGGGCTGCATACACTTTCTCTCCAGGCTGTGCCCTGGTGCCTAGCGCAAGGCCAAGAAAGTTTTCTGTGTCTTTTGCGATCACGTTCGTTCCATTGGCGGTGGTGCCCTTCATTAATAAGACTGACGGGGTTCTGTCCGTTGCAGCCACCAACAAAACTGATACCGGGTAAAAGACCGGGGCTCTGTCTGTCTGCCTGTCACCTTTTGGCTCGAAAGCACATAATCAGCAAACACGAGCTTCCCTAGCCTCCCAAGCCCATGGAAACCCAATAGACAGACGGCTGCTAGGCTCTTGACCGACGGACAGCCGCATCGCCGTCAAGTCTTGGTGCACTTGGCACAAGTGTACACCTGAATTCCACAGCCCAGGCCAGTGACCATCAAGAATGGTCGATGAGATAAGCTTTGCAGCCATTCACGTTGATGGACACAAGCAGCACTAGCGCCGCCTATATGGCTATCGTGGTTTTCCATGACTAAGGATAAACCACGTCTCCATCATGTTGAACAAAAACAAGACGCCTTTAGATGCTGCGTCCGTCTGGGGAAAATCTGGAGAGCGCAAGGCTTGCTTAGATTTCCGGAGAGCAGGAAATCTGGATCTTGGTGGACATTTTTCCCCAGCTTTTGATGCCAGTGTCGGCTCATCTCCGACAGAAAACAGACCACATTGGTCTCGGCATTGTGGCTCCCCTCCATCTCCATGATCCATCCCACGTTCTCCCTTGCACCGAATGGAGCACTGGGCGGCGAATGGGATGCAGTTTGCAGCCGACGTTCTGTGCCTTGTTGCCTCTCTCGCCTGGTACCAAATGGACGGATCAGCTAGATTCGAATCCAAGATGATGACAGGTCCCGACATCCGAAGCACACCTGCCACAGGCTGGTCTAATGCTGTGTCCATGCTCTTTTTCTCTTGCGTTGCTTCCCATTGCCTTCCGTCTTACTTGCAGAAACCGTACATGAAAGCAATCGAACACACAATGTCAATCAATCCCAACAAACTCACTAGCGCGGGCGTTATCCGATGCACATTCCATTCCCCCAACCATGCCAATCCTACACGGCCACGCGACGAGCGCCATCCGGGTGCCGGTGAGACCAATCATCAACCCGGCGCAACCTAGCCATTCCGGGGCCGGGTGCGGGCGGACCTGGAGAGCGTCAACTTTATTCGAACCGCCACGAGGAGAGTTCGGCTTCATGCGGGTGTGGCAGCGCCAGAATAGTCCCGTGGACGTTTTCTATCCGGAAACAATGGTCTTGACGGGTTCAGAGACTTTATGGCGTCTACTGATAGCTTCTAGGTTTCGTATTACTGCTACTGTCCCAAGAATCTGGGCTAATGGCTGAAGAAGGGAAGCATCACACGACCAAAGCCACGGCACACGACTTGAACCATCGAGGTTTAACGAATGCCCACCTGTTGGAAAGGTTGGTCTTCGTTTGTGGTCTGTTCACTTGCGGAGTACATCTCACGACGTCGAATGCCTCCTCGGCAGCCCCGACTTCATTTACAACGTGGTGTAAGAGCCCAGACTAAACGGCGGTGCTGTGTTGATTCCTCGTAATGATCGAGGGCTCAGAAGAGATCGACATGCCCACGCCGGTCAAGCCAGTCACTCTCACATGCATTTTAACCAACCATCTCCTAACGCACGTAATGCAAAGTCCCCTATCTCATATCCGATTGTCCATGCAACCTTGTCCTGGTCAAGTAGGTGACACAAACAACTGAAGTTTGCAGCCTCTCGCAGCTTCCCAATTTCCGCGGCCTCGGGCCCCTTGTCCGCTGCACGTTTCCTCTACAGACGCATGCTGAAGCCTCCGAAGGGGGGCAAACATCCATACCAACCCCTGCGCGCTCGCTTCCTGCGGCTGCCCGACAAAGAAGAGTGTAAGGCCATCCCCAGGGGTGCCTCGTTGAGATGGACTGAGGCGGGCAATGGGCAAAGATCGCGGGATGCGACCGTCCGGCCATGATGTCCCGCCCGGACCTTTGTTCCCAACAGGAGCACATCGCCGCCGCACGTTTCCAGCCCAGATCTACCTCGAGACACGTGGTGTTTGCTGCGTTTTCCCTTCCCTCCCATTTTGCATGCATCTCGTCTGAACTACTGCGACCGGCACGCTCTTCCGAGATGGGCCCAAGAGATTTCCAAGAGATATTCCCGCCAATGGGCCCCGGACGTCGGGCTGTTGGTGCGTCTCGCACGGCTTCATCTCCTGTAGTGGCCTGAATTTTGCTTTTTATTCGAGACTGTCTCTCCCGAATTCTCAAAAGGGAAAATGCTCTCTGACACACCATTCAGTATGCGATAAATATGAGTTGCCTTTGGTGGTTCGCGTTCCAAGCCCTGGTCGCCTCCTGCGCGTAACGGAGGGGCGGCGATGCAGGCACCCAGCCGATAGAATCTATTGTATGCTTCCACCCGTCTTCTGTCGCCATTCCAAGTAAACAGTAAGAATTACTATCAATAACCACTTGCTACATCTTTCAGATGAACCCAGTGTACTTTCGCGTCTCCTGCCCAAAACGAAGCTCCGAGGCGCAGGCTCATCTCACCGCCATTGTCCTGCACCGTCTTTCCGGCCAACAATATCCCTTCACCTCCCTGAAACCCTCCTTTCCAGACTCCGAAATGGAACATAGAGCAGCCCAGAAACAACAAAGGCCAATTCAAAGCCGATGTCGCCAGTCACCTCGGCGATCGGCCCCGTCCACCACACCTGCGCCATGCAGGGGATGACCAGGGCGAAGCACAGCACGCAGGACCCCAACGCCGCCGCGCCAACCGGCAGCTTCCTCGCGTCGTCCCATGCTTCCGTCTCATATCGCTCGCAGTCTGCCTTACGGAACCAGAAATGTTCGACGAGGACGACGCTCAGGAAGGCGGCGGACCAGTAACCGATGAGCGCGATGAAGTTCTCGAGGCTCGCGAAGAAGTCGGTCGCTGCGCGGATCCCGACTGGAATTATGATTGCCGTGACGAGCAGGGCGAAAACGGACCGAGGTACTCGTTTGAGGGCGGGCGCGAGGAGCTGGAAGTTGAGGGTTATAGAGTAGCTCGTCGCTGCAATGTTGCCGAGGAGGGTGAAGGACAGGACTACGGTGACGATTTTGCCAAAAGTTGACGCGGGAGTGAGCATCGCGGATAGAACGCCGCCGACGAGGTTTTCGTCATATGCCTGTTGCCAAGCAGGTACCAGGGGTATGGAGGAGGCAAAGGCGGCGCCTAGTATCATGAGAAGAATCGTGGGGAGAGCGAGGCCGAGGTAAGTGTATGCGAAAATCTTCTTTCTACTTATCGTGTTAGTGACTAAGTTGGCCGTGAAGCATTGGGGGACTGACGATGATGTAGATGGCTCGAGATACGTCGTGAAGTCCGATGCAAGACATGCCCAGGGGATCATGTATGAGGCTACGATCATGCCGAACGACACGACGGACTGCGGCGTGGCTGGCTCAGTCGGGGCCTGTTCTCTCAAGTGGGAGCCGCCGCAGCCTATCGCGATTATGATGGCAATAACGGCAGGGATCCAAGCGAACCGTTCATACAAGTGTAGGACGGTGAAGCCGCAAAAAGAAATGATGAGGGCAAGCAGGGCAACGATGACGATCCCTACTGCCGGGCTCACGTTGCCTTCTCCCACAGCTGAGAGGCACTGGCCGCCGATGACGGCCATGATCACACAGAAGCCTGTGAGAGTTGCAAGGTTGAGAAGCACGGGGACGGCTACGAGGTATCGGCTGAGATAGATTAGTGAAAGATGCAGCGCCGCGAATAGGGGGACATATACCCAAAGCTGAAGCGCGCCTGTATCATTTGCCTCATGCCTGTCTTCGGACCTAGGGTCGATAGATAGGCCGGTATTGGAGTTGTCAGAAGGGTGAAGAAGACGATGATGAGTGAGGCATCGCGGAGAGAAAGGCCGTACGTCGCGCCTAGCATGCCGAATGTGATACTGCTATTGACTTAGCATTTCGCCTCAGGGGTAGCATGGGCGTTGCCTGGCTTCGAGAAGGTCGACTTACGGCAAGACATTGGCATTCATACACCACCAAAGGGTGAAAATGTTGACAGTTCTCGTGACGGTTCGCTCTTCGACTGGAATGGGAGCGATTCCTCGGACCTCAACGTGGCCGAGGGACACTAGTTTCTGGGCCCAGGCCCGCCATCCGTGAGCCTCTTCGGACTGCGCCTCGTGAATGGAGCTGGCGATCTCAACGTCTTGCTTTACATCGTTTTCAGAATCTTGTTTCTCTACGCCTGTTGGCGTGTTGTGTCGGGTGCTCGCCATACTTGGGACCTCTTCGTGGTGAAGCAACACAGAATCTTCACAGAAATATTCCCAGCTAACATAGTGGATCCATCCGGATTTAATATTCTAAACAGAACGATCAGGAGTACTATGTAGTTCATCGTAGAGTCAATGGAGGCTTTCTTGGCAATAACAGTCTTACTACCTGTACGGCTATTCCCTGAAATTGATATCTATGTCCAGGCTCATTGACGTCTATCTACCTTGAGAGCCGCTGGCGTCTTCATTGCCGCACGTGAACCGACTGAAACATTCCTGTCTCTGCTCACGATAGCAATCAGGCAAAGCAGATTGCCGGACGCCAAGCACATCCATCAGATAACCCCATCCCCATCACGATAGCCCGCATTTCCATATCGCGACCCCTGCCCTTGTATGAGCCTCCAGCGACATCATCGCGGCCGATCAGGGCCCAGACGGAACGACCCCACCGCCCCCAAAGAGCCTCTGCTTATCACCCGCCACCTCATTGGCAATCCCCTCGTGCCAAGTTTGGCTCGCCCTTGTCTTTAGCGCAACCGGACTTACTCTCCACCGCTAATATCCGGATCGCCTGTGAAACGGGCCTCGGAAGCCGTTGCCGGAGACCCGCCCTCGCCCATTGCGAACCGGCACCGAGTGGTTTGGCCGAGTTACTGGGCGTGGGTCTGCAGGGGGTTCCACCAATTTTTATCCTCGGGCAAGTTTTTCGTTGACCGACGGACGTTGTCCGGCTGGCAATCGCTCTCTTTCTGCCCAAGATAATTGCCCAAAGCTTCATCTCCTTATCATCTCTGTCATTCGAGAGATTGGGGGTAATTGAGGAGACCCATTTGAGTTGTTGTGAGCTTCCCCAGACTCGAGGACGACCGCCGGCCCCGTAATGGCCGAACCTAAAGACGCCAAGAACGAGTCCGGGACCGGCCCCGTGCCGGAGCCCCTCAGGATCCCGCTCGGGGATGCTGGGGTTGCGGAGCCTTACAGCATCTTCACCCGGAAGGAGAAATGGTTCATCGTCGGTATGGTTGCTGTCGCTGGGTTCTACAGGTGCGTCACTAAACTCTGGGGAGGCGAGCGGTCGCGTGACTGACGCGCGCAGTCCTCTACCTGCCAACATCTACCTTCCTGCGATACCTAAGCTATCAGAGGCATTTGGTAAATCTGTCGAGCTGCTTAACTTGACTGTTACCGCGTTTCTTGCAATGCAGGGCATATGTAAGCACAACCAACCAATGCGAGCGTTTCCGCAACACTAACGGGCTCAAAACCAGCCCCGATGCTATGGGGTCCGCTATCTGATCGCTATGGACGCCGCCCAGTGTTTTTGGTCTGCCTTACAGTCCTCATCGGAGCTTGTGTTGGGATTGCTGTCTGCCCCACAGACGCGTTCTGGCTCTTGATCGTCCTCCGCTGCCTACAAGCGGCGGGTTGTGCTAGTACTATTGCATTGGGTAAGTGCTCGCGTGCTCACTTCAATGTTGATCAAGTGGATTAATGTGTAATAGGCGCGGGTGTGATCGGTGACATATCGACACCGGAAGAGAGAGGAGGCTTCTTTGGCATGTTCAACCTTGGGCCCATGGTAAGTGCTATGTGCTTGGTCTCTCTGAGGCCCTTTCTTTGCTAATCGTACTTAGATTTCGCCCTGCATCGCTCCCGCGATCGGTGGTGCCCTGTCTGACAAGCTTGGATGGCGATCAATCTTTTGGTTTTTGATTGTAATGGCGGTTTGCTGCCTTCTCTTTATCTTACTGTAAGACAACCCGAATGTTCCATCATAACCCCCCTTCTGACATCTCCTCTTTCTCTCTTAGGTTCCTACCGGAGACTCTTCGTAACCTCGTCGGCAACGGGAGTGTTACCCTCGGGGGCGTCTACACGCCACTCGTCCCTGTAGTCGGTCGCTCCCGCAAGAAGCAAAAGACAACGCCCTCGAAGCCCGGGGTCCGCCCCTCCATCAACCCCTTCGTCATCCTCGTCTACCCCGATGTTGCGATCACATTGGCCTTCACTGGCGTTGTCTACGCTGTTAATAACACCGTAGTCACTACTGTTGCCTCGTCTTTTGCTAGGGTCTACCCATGGCTATCTGAGACAGCCCTTGGGCTGTGCTACCTTCCCACTGGCTTCGGAATGATTGTTGGGAGCACCTTGACAGGCAAATTTCTCGACTGGGACTACGCCCGGATCAAGAAGAGCGTGGAGGAGTCTGATGGGGCACTCGAGTTCCCGAAGGAGTACGCCCGATTGAGGACTATGCCCGTACTGCTTGTGCTCTTCTCGGGGGCGGTGATTGCCTGGGGCTTCTGCGTTGACAAAGGCGTACACATCGCCGTGCCACTCGCGTTGCAGGTCGTTTGTGAGTAATCTCGCAGTAAGGCAGTCCGTTTATCATGCTAACCTGTTGTAGTGGGATACACTTCAATCTCGATCCTTAACACCACGATGACGCTGATGATTGACATCTTGCAGACCAGGAGCTCAGCAGCAACCGCTTGTGTAAGTAACGCTCTCAATCAACGTCTTACATCTCTGCTGACTGTCACAGACCAACCTTGTGCGATGCCTGCTCGCCGCTTTGCTTGTGGGTCTTATTGATAGAATGACTGCTGCCCTCCGCGTGAGCTGGAGCTACGTCCTTCTAGGCGGTGTATGCGCCTTAATGCTACCTCTCATGTATATCGAGATGAAGTTCGGCCCAAAGTGGAGGCTGACCCGGGATTTGAAGTCGATTGAGGACTAGAGGTGTGAATCACACGGAGTGATAGATATAGACATAGAGCCGCCATCACCACCCGACTACTAATGAACCTGAATACTATGCCCCTAACCACCCTGTTTGTAGATGCTCTATTGCTTCAGCCTCCGTTACCACGTCGGCGTACTTGGAGTCCAAGTCAAACAGGTTAGCCTTTTGGATCTCCTCGCTGCGGTCGCCGCATGCGGACTCCACCACCTATACGCGACTTATTAGTCTTAACCCCTCATTACCTTAGTATTGATCTTGCTCACCATCGGCCGGAACCCATTCTGCATAGCATCCAACGTAGTTGCCCTTACACACCCGCTAGTACTAACCCCGCATATAACCACAGTATCGATATTTCGATACCTCAACTCCGTCGCAAGCGTCGTTCCAAAGAAGCCACTCGCATACTTCTTCTTAACCACCGCATCCCCCTTAGTCGGCGTCAGGTCCTCGTTCACCCAGTCCGCCAACCCTTGTGAGTGAAGCTCGCTTCCAATCTGCCACACAGCCAACGTCTTTGCCTTGAGCCAGAAGAGCCCTGCGTCGGCCATGTTGGGGTCGCCGTACTCCACCGCTGTCCACAGTACCGGCACACCACCTTTTCTGGCCGCAGCGACGAGACGTGCTGCACTGGCCGGGACCCCAACTGCCGCGGGGTTGCCGGAGAGGTCGAGGGGCGAGCCAGGGGTCCAGTATGCTTTGCAAATATCGATGAGGAGGAGCGCATGGCGCGTGCCCCAGCCCATGCGGTTACCGTACCCGGAGGCGGCGTACGAGGCGGCGTCCGGATGACCTTCTGTTGCCGCCATTGCTATTGGTGTATAGTATGGGTAGAGTGCACGGGAATTGAGTGGGCGAATGTGAATCCAAGGCAGCCTGCAACACTGAGGGGACGTTGATATGTTTTCGTGAGGGGTTCCTATTCATGGCCCGCATTGGCACTCCAATTGCCGGAAACGGGCAAAGTGGCCGCCCGCCCCCGACATAGATGTCGGCACGTCGCCCCACATTACCGGCAATAGCTGCCGTTGCCGGAAGCCAGGCTTCTAAGACAAAGCTTCAATCAAACTGGCCAACTGATGTGCCGAGACCCTCCAGTAAATCATAGTGTAAGTCCCCATTAAGGAAGGCCACAAGCTCAGCTTCGAACTGGTCGTCTGGGCCGTCGGCGGTAGTGCTGCACGCCGCATCCAGGCCGCTATTATCCTGCGTCGTAGACATTCCCGCTCCGCCGGGGTCTTTCCCCACAGCCGGAGATGCCGTATTAGATAGGGGGCTCGCGATCTGCTGGAGGCCCTTTTGCCACCTGGCACTGGTGGGCCATGCCTCATGCAGCTCGCCAAGGACTTTCAGGGAACCCATCGCCATGCCCTCGGCCTCAGAAGGGGCAATGTGCGGGCAAAGCTGGGGATGGCGCCAGAGATACGAGGCTAAGGACCCGCATATGTAGACGCAGAAGACCAGAATGGCGGGGAACCCTTCGTCTCTGGATCTCACACTGAAGTAGGCCTCCACCTGCTCGTGTAATTCGACTACGTTGGCGAAGAGGTCGTGGGACATGCCTCTCCAAAATTCGTTTGGGGCTTGTCCCTCTTGTGGCAACGCATCTTCGGTCGTCGACGATAGCGTCCTGATGATTTGATCAATGTAGATGCGGCGGATAACAATGTTGCTCAACCGCAGTACCATTACCACGGACAGGTAGGCAAGGTGCAAGGACTCTGCTTTCCACCCTCGCAGATTCCATACACTCCATTTGTGCCTAGGTGGCATCTCTTCCTCCCAGCTCCGAAGCGAAGCTATCATCGCCGAATGACTACCCCCAGCCATCCAAGGTGCTTCGTCATCCGAACCGAGCCCCGGGCGACCTGCTCTACGAGCTACTTGACCCCAAAGGTTATGTGCTTGGATAAGGGTCGCGAAGAGGCACCGGCTAGGCCCTGTTGCCAATGAAGTATTCGCCAACGCAGGTGGTGTGCCAGGCAAAGCAGACCTTGTGGCAGGTACCACTCCAAATGCAAAGTCGCTCTCGTCGCAGGGCAGATATGCTGTGATGTCGTCCAGCGAGAAGGGCGCCGGCGTGCTATATCCAGAATGTAGGTTCTCCTGGCTCTGTATCATCCAGAAGGTCCGCCTAGCTGACTCCGCCCGGACGAGCTGCTCAGCCTCAGCATTCGGTGGTAGCGTATAGGTCTCCTCCCGGTGTAGCTTGAGTAGTGTAGCCATGCGAACTGCTACGCCCATATCCATGGAGCTTCTATCGCGATCGCCGTTGCCCCATTCCGCGATGGCAAGCAGGAAGAAGGCTTGGGTGTTTTCGAGACAGGGGCGATACATCTCTTCTGACGCCAGCGCCCGCGCTGCTTTGAGAAAGTGGTTTGTTGCTGTGGTAGCAGATTCATAGCGACGCACCAACGAGGGAGTAAAGCGCGAAGATATTGATAGAATGCAGCAAAGGAGGAAGCGACTCGTGGATGCAGGGTTGCGGACAAGATTTTCCTGAAACATAGCTTTTGGTATGAAGCCCAGCTGAAAGTATGACGTCACGAAGGTCTTGCAGCCTTCGATCACTTCATCTCCACGTGGAAGGGACGGGTTGCTTGATGATCGAGACTCCGACAGCGAAGGAGGGGAGGCGTTTGGGCAGATAGTGTCGGCTGGGGTTTGTGGTAGTGGAAACGAGGCCAAGTCTCCTACAGTGGCCTCTTGGACTATGCAATCTGCGTCTCGAGCGGTCGATGACGCGCAAATAATGGCAAGATCCTCAACGCCTCCTTCAACTATATCGTCATGAGCAAAGTGGGTCGGCATTGGCACACGACGTCGAAACTCCCGGTCTGTGTCTCTTTCTCCTCGGCGAGGAAAAGTACAGGCTCGTGCCGCTTGTGTGCCAGCCAGCAGACATGCCTCACACGGAGGCTGTCGGTTTTGCTTGACGCATTTCGACCGAAGCCGCCGGCACCGCCGGCAGGCAGTGCCTCCACGCCGTTTCACCGGCTTCGTTGCCGCATCGGCCGAATGTGGGTCTCCGGACTCGGTGGGGTCTCGGATGGTGGCCGGCGGGCTCTCTTCAGTGTTTGAAGACATAACTGAGCTCCACTGTAGCCGGCTAGAGGTAAGAGGCAGTCCGAGGGGCAGATTTCCATTGAAATTGCCGCAGAAAAGGCAGTTGAACTGGAACAGGAGACAAATAAGTCGGCAGAGGGTCGGCCTTGACGGGCTGATAACAGTGGGCGCTATCTTGAAGGATTCGTCTGGGGAGATTGGCGAGCTGATAGGCATGAAAACCTCAGCCACACCCCTTCGGTCTTATCTGTGTTGGGTCTTTTACATTGCCGGCTGTTGCCCCGGGTTCTTTTCCGCCTCTACAAACTTCACCCAGTGTATTTTCGCCGTCTAGATAGCCTAGAGCCTCATAAATCTACCTCTTCATTCTGCGTGATGTCATTCTGCGGTCGTATCTTTGTTCTGTAGTTGCAAACCTGCCCAAGAATGTCTCTCAACTGCTGTAGCCATTGACAATACCATGGACTCCATTCCCATTGACGGCCCCATTTACTTTCCCGTTGACGCTTTTCCTTCCCAGCTTTGGCAGCCCTGCCTTGGCCAAGACCTCTTCCACCTCGTCTAGATGCTCGAGGAAGTGGGCCTTGGCTCCGTCCCACTGGTCTTCGGCGAGGTGCAAACCCTTTGAGCCCTCGCCCTCAATCGCCCACTGGGTCAGCATGACCGGCACACTGATGTGGAACATGAAAGCCACCGTCCCCTCGCAAATCCTATCTGGCTTCAAATCCTTTGTCGTCGCGTTCTGCCATGTCTCATACGTCTCACCGTGCGGCATGTAGCTCGCCTCATAGCTCAAACCTCCCGGCTCTAGGACGTGACTGCTCCCGCCGTACGTGCCATACAGCAACCCCATCATCTCTGTGGACATATTGCGATGGTAGTACGGCGGCCGAAAGGTATTCGATGTGGGGATCCACTTGGGCGTAAAGACAAGAAAGTCCGTTAGTGAAACCCCCGGAACCTTGGACTTGGCAGTGAGCACACAGTACACCGTCGGGTCGGCCTGATCGTGATTGACGTTCGCCACATTGATGAACTTCTCCGTCGCGTACTTGTACGGCACCAGGTTCCCTCGCCATGCCACAACGTCGAAGGGGGTGTGACCCTGCCGGCAGGCGTGCAACGATCCTGCCAACTTGTACACGATCTCCCAGTCGGACGAATCCACGTCAAAGGATGCGACGGGACTTTCAAAATCCTGGGGAAGCGCCATGCCGTTTGAGCCGATGGGGCCGAGCTCTGGGAGCTCGTAGTGTGTACCGAAGATCTCCTGGATGTAACCGCGACTCGGGCCGTCGGGGAGGAGGACCCGGAAGCGGAGCCCGGCTTGGATCACCGCTAGCTCCCCGGGCCGAACCATCAGCCAGCCTAGCTCGGTTTGGATGTCGAGCCTCCCCTTCTGCGGGAGGATGAGAAAGTCACCATCGTTGTTACAGAACGCCCTGTTACTCATGGACGTCGATGCGGTGTAAACGTGTACGGCGATCCCCTCCCTCAACGTTGGGTCACCTTGTCCACCCACTGTTCGGATACCTTCGACAAAGTCACGCCCTTTACCGCCCTGCTCGTCTTCCCCTGGTAACTGGAATGGGTCCCATGCCTGCTGTCCCGCCACATATTTCACCTTGTCATTCAGAGGCGAGAAGCAGGCTTGCAGCAGGGGGTTGAGCTCTGGCGAGGGCACGACCTCTCGGTGAGCAACGGACGGCCATATGCGGTACATCCACACATGCTGCAGCGTCGCACGCGAGCTGATGAACGATGAACCGTTCAATTGCTCCGAGTACAGATCGAATCTGCATTTTTGGGGCGCATTCTGCCCGGGAGGCAGCGTTCCGGGCACCGCCTCTGAGCAGAACCGATTTCCGAACCCGGTTTGGTACCGGTGAGGATCCGAGTCAGTCGGCTCCGTGGAGAAAGCCGAGGCGGCAGTGGCCCCGACCATGGCGCAATTGCTATTTTTTTGTGCGCTGGTGCGTGAGGGGTAGGGTATAAAGGAATCCACGCGGCTGATTGTGACTCGATGATGTAATGTGTTCAGCTGCAGGTCACTGACTAGATGTCGTTACGTGAGTCGTCTTTTGGTCCGGCGGTCGTCGGGAGGTATTGAAGGAGACGTTGAAATGGAGACGGAGGCGAGGGCCGGTGGGATTTTACGAAAGTCGATGGGAAGGAACTTGTTTCAGGAAGCTCAATATTAGACTCTGAAGAACAGGTGATGATAAAAGCTTCGGTGAGCTCAAGGGCGAGAAATAGAGCGGCCTGGGCCAGAGGTCTGAGCTGCATTCCGCCATCTCAGTGTAAGACATTCTGCATTCCTTGTCTCATCCTTTTCCGGCAATCTATGAAGCTTATCGGGGGTAGGCTTGCAAATTGCCGGCAACCGGCAAAGCGCGGGCAAATAATCCGGCAAGCTCTTTGTCCTTCCCCTTCCCCTCTCATCCTTCGTCTCGAGGTTACCGTAGCCCACTAACCCCGAGACGAATGACGGCATTCAGTCAGCGGCTCGCTAGAGCTACTGCTGATGAATTAATATCATCGTCTCTTCATTTACATGCTGGGCGACCCTCGTCATGTCTTCTCCGGACCCTGGACGCAGGGTATATCGCCAAGAGCCTGGATCCGAAGATCGATTCTCCTCGGAGGCAGAATTTCTATCCGTTATATCTCCAGAGCCCTCAGTTCGGCTACAAGTTATGAGACACATGTCTACGATAACCTCCGAACCCCTCCCTTGACATATTTGCCACACGCAATGGCTCTGATCCAATTCGTCACCGTGCACAGCACGCGCCTCTTTGCGATCCTCCTCATCGCGGCTGCGGCTCTAGCTCTGCATAAGCTTATTACCCGGCGCGGCTCTGCAAAACGCCGGAACCTCCGGCTACCACCGGGCCCACCCGGCGAACCGATCCTAGGCCACCTCCGCATCATACCGACCGACAATCCGGAGTACGCCTACGCCGCTTGGTCGAAAGAGTACAACTCTGATGTGTTGTACTTCAACGTGCTGGGACAGGATGTCGTTGTGCTCAACTCGGTTAAGGCAGCGGTCGACCTGCTCGACAAGCGCGGCGCAAACTACTGCGACCGCCCCCGCTTTGTGCTATTCGAGGAGATGGGATGGAAGAAAACGTTGACATTCCTCCGATGGGGACCCGAATTCCGCATGCACAGAAAGATTCTCCAGAAGAGCTTTCAAAAGTCGAATATCCAGGTCTACCAAGACTTGCAAGAGAGGGAGGCAAAGACTCTGATTGAGGGGATTCTGAAGCAGCCTGAGGCTTGGGAAACGGCTTTGAGAAGGTTCGCTACTGCCATTGTCATGAACATCGGTTTTGGGGTGGAGGTTAAAAGCGACAATGACCCATATATCCAAATGGCTATCGACGCATCCTACGCTCTCGGCCACGGAGGGGCGCCAGCTGGCACTTTGGTTGATTTCTTCCCATTCATAAAGCACCTCCCAGACTGGCTTATCAGAGATCGCTCTCTCAAGTTTGCCCGAGACTGGAAATGGGCCATCCGGCGGATTCACGACGCACCATATGCCGCAGTCACAGCCCAAAAGTCCCCCGAGCACAGTCTTATCAAGATATTGCT
Source organism: Colletotrichum sp. SAR 10_66 (assembly GCA_028639655.1). NCBI lineage: Eukaryota > Fungi > Ascomycota > Sordariomycetes > Glomerellales > Glomerellaceae > Colletotrichum > Colletotrichum sp. SAR 10_66. The sequence goes on along the minus strand of JAQIUS010000039.1, from coordinate 5,762 downwards.
CGACCAGAGAGAGACGCAGTTGAAAAGCGGTTTCTCAGACCTATCAGAGGATGACATCAAAGGGGCTGCCGGGGCTGTTTATGCTGCAGGTCAGGATACGACTTGGTCCACGTTAGTGGTGTTCGTACTCAACATGGTTCTCCACCCTGAAATCCAGGAGAAGGCCCAAAGAATGATTGACGAAGTCGTTGGGGATAAAAGGCTGCCAACATTTGAGGATCGACCAAAACTGCCGTATATCGACTGCATCGTTCAGGAGACATTACGATGGTGCCCTGTGTCACCAATCGGGGTGCCGCACCGGTCGTTACAAGATGATGTTTACGAGGGAATGTTCATTCCCAAGGGATCGCTTGTCTATGCCAATGCGCGTGCAATGACTCACGATGAACACACGTATTCTGACCCTGAATCGTTCAATCCTAATCGTTATATCCCCGTTGAGGAAGGAGGCCTTGGTGAGCCCTTTCCTACGGGACAATTTGGTTTCGGTCGAAGGATATGCGTTGGAAAGCACCTGGCGGAAGCGAGTGTGTGGATCGTGGTTGCATCTATACTGGCAACAATCAGTATTGAGAAAGCAACGGGGCCCGGCGGAAGAAAGATCGTCCCCCGAGTTGAGTTGACTAATGGGCTTACCAGCCATCCAAAACATTTCGAGTGTCAAATTGTCCCAAGGAATAGAAACAAAACATCTTCATAGGTTGATACCTAGTCACTGGGGCTGCAATAGACGTTCTGATGATCTCAATAAGGCTCACTTCTTTTTCATCATGTGTTTTCTTCCTGATAGGGCATAGCCCGCAACCGAAGCGGGCAGCTCTCTTCCTTTATTTACGGGCTCCATATTGTGAAACCCCCTACTGGGTGAGCTCGAAACTTCCTCAACATTACGGGCTCCATACGGCACCCGTTGAGCTCTGCGATGACCCTCCACTGCCATTCGTGACGCAGTCATTCTCGACGAAATTCGTTACCGCCTTCTTCGGGTCATCATGGGGCGTTATCAATAACAATCTGACTCTTGCGCCATTAAAGTACGGAAGCTCATCTCCCCAAAACTGGGCGCGCATCATCCCCTTCACAGAACCTCCCATTCGATCAAAAGCCACATCGCCGTTCTGTTTTATTTCGCGCATAAATTCCTCTTTCATTGTTTCCGACTCCTCAGATGGAGCTGCCGAAGCCTGGTCTGTTGCAACATGGAGTCGGCAAATCCAACCACTCAAGCTTTGATCCTTTTTTGCGGTTACGAATCCGAGATAAAGAGAAATTCGTACTTCTTCTTGGTTTTCGTCCAAGTTCGTAAGGATATTGGGGACGTAAATATCGTTAATATTCACGGCTCCGCCTTTGTTTACCATGTCCAGCCACATAATTCTGTCGTGGGAATCGGTTGCCAGCTGATGAAACCGGGCCCATGCAGACTGCAGCTTGGTTGACCCAAAGACTGGTAGTATACCATATCTTCCAGCCCAGGCCGATGCTGTTGAAGGTGAAGTTTCCAGCTTCACCCAGGCCGGAATTGGCAATGGCCTTTCCCTGGGTTTGTGCCGAACAACGAGTGATTTCGGTCTTGAGGATCTTAACGGTTCAAAAAGTCCACGTCGAATCATAAGCGGATTAGGTGGAAATGGCTGCCTTGAGACGTATAGAGTTTTCCCATTGTCGTGGCCGGAGACCTGAATCCATGCCTGCGCTCCCTCGCTGTTTTCAACATCCAAGGCGACAATGTAGCCTGCCATACCTGTGTATAGCATAGGGAGTTTTATCGACAGGCCTGCGTTCGTCATGTGATACGTAGAAAGGCCTCCAGTTTCATCAAGATTTGAATCTCTCCGTCGAAACCTGTGGGAGTTTCTGAATGCCAGAGGCGAGGGTGCGAGAAAACTGGACCAGTTTATTGGTGTAATCGAGTAGATCCATTCCCAGCAAAAGATTGTGTGGTCGTTATCCGACTTTAAGATCTCCTCTTGAAGCCTTGTGAAGGCTTTCATGCCCTCTCCGTATAGCAGAGGCATGTTGATATCGAAGAGGCCCAGCATGCAATAGGCAAGATCTTCCTCGCGAGTGACTTCCCTTTTGGAGAGCCAGGACATCTTCGTTGATGCACCGGCAGATAAAGGCAACATAATACTATTGTTGATGAGATAACCACGGTCGATGCCAGTGGCATGGTGTATTTCATCAGACAGTGACGTTTCTCGGCTTCCGATGCTGGTCCAATCGTATGCATAGAACACAACGCTGGTTGGGGCTAAAAGTTCCTGTAAGGTCCATCCTCGAGTGAACCAGCGACTTTCTCTGAACCGCTCCATCAGAGCATCCTGGTCGCTTTCATTATTTTTCGTGCCCGTAGGAACATCCACTAAATATGCGTAGCATATCTGGGACTGGGCGTACCATTGGAACATGGAGTTGATAGCCTCAGATAACTCTGCTGAGCTCGTCTTGTCGATGCAGTTCGTGTCAACCCACAGCCATTCAAGTCCATCGGCCTTCGCCTGCTGACAGGCTCCGTAGATCTTCGAATAGCCTGCTTTTCTGGACGCCTCTTGTAGGTCTTGCCATTCCTGGAACGACACCTCTGCATCTCCCCAGGTGTGGGACAGTATGGCGTATGGTGGTATATCCGACCCTGAGAACTCCTGGAGCTTGAACGAATTTACGTCGATGAGGCGCATTGTGATGGATGAGGCTTGCCGTAAGTCGCCGGTCTCGCATCTGGAAAAGGCAAATGACCTCGTGACCCGGACGGGAAATTGCGTAAAGAAATAAGAGCTTTTCGGAGCCCCAGACGCGAACCTTCTGAGCTTTAATGCTAAGGGTGAGAATCAGGCGTCGTTGGGTAGGTAAAAATCAGTGGAACCACGGTTTTTCCTTGTCGCCGATCCCGAGGCGGGCTTCATTGGGGCCACGCATATGCAAGTGAGCGGGACGTCTTGTTAGGTTAGGAACCCTCCGACCAATCAAACACTCTTGGCTTTTACGCAATATTTTCTTCAGCGGTCATGAACGTCATGTGAAGGGCAGCCTGTGGGGGCATCCTGCTGGAGTTTAGACACGTTTCATCTTGTATTTGCTTCAACAACATCGCTCCATCTGCCTTTACCTGACATTGGGTATTTATGGGCTTATGTCTACTGTGTCACACATCTCCCGTATTGGCGTCTTCGGGTGGAAAATCATGCCAGGGCTTCTCTCTCGTATCTGGTCCGAGCCCAGCTTCTGGCCCTTGTTGTGCCGTCGCAGGATCACCCCCCAGATGAACTGGCGCGTATTCGGTATGCACGCCACAAACACCGCAACGTAGACCTCGATGTCAGTCCACATAGCGGCTGGCATAATGAACGCTGAAGACGCCCTGTTAGCACCTATCATGAGGGTCCTGGGGGTCGATGAGTGCTCACCAGTTGGGTTGAGCGGATATTTAGCCAGCTCCTTGATAGTCAATATCCGAATGATGCTTACTACTGTGAGGCTTTGAGCTGTTAGCAGCTACTTACGACTCAGGGCAAGGGCAACCTTACAAAAGTCCTAGGCTGAACATGGACATGACGGCAATCTTTTTGCGCCGCTTCATGTTCAACCCCCAAATTTGGGTGGCCGGCAGACCCAGCATCCACAGGTCTAGGGCGACGTTTATAGTGCCCTGCCCCATGCCAGTGTGCTCTATGCTGATGCAATGCCCCTCCGTTTCTCCCGTCCAGAAGGTCCAGGCCAGATTGATGGGTTGGCACTGAAAAAGGGTGATGAATGCCGACGGAGAAATTGAAGGCATGCGTGCCCCAAACGACCCGTCGAAACTTTTCGTCAGGGAAAATTCTGAGGTACATAAAGAGAATCGAGGCTTTCGCTAGAGTGATAGTGCAGTGATAGAGTACTTGCAGTACGTAGAAGCTCTGTGCGAGTGTCAAAACTACTGCTCCATGGAGAAGGGATCTCTCAAAAATGAGATTCTAGAGGTTCGCGTACTAAGAAAAAGTGCGTAATCTCGTACGGAGTAAGACTCCAGAGATCTCTTCCAGCTCCAAACTTGCCCCCTGTGTGCACGCGTCAGCGAAGCTATATCTTCAGTTGGCGTTTGGCCTTTGCTCTCGTCACTTACAAAGCATGTCCGCCGAGAATAGGCCTAGTAATACGCACTAAAACTTTAGTCAGCTCAAAAGTCCGCCATATAGTCCCATGAGGCGGCATGGGTACATTGCGACATGGGATAAGCTCACGTATGCCAACACGATAGTGGTGTCGTCCGCCCCCCATGTAGCAAGTCGGGCGATCTTGACCGACACGCGAAGTACGACGGCCAGCGTGGGAAGCAGGGCAAATAAGATAATACGGGGCACTACGGTTGCGCCGAATTCGTCGTGTAGTGAGAAATCGCATGCGTCCTGGGTAATCTTTTGCGTCACTGCGTATAGAAGGGAGGAAGTCAGCCGGTTACTATCCAAGGGGTACGGATCCTGTCGTTCTTACCCAGAGCTTCCTTCACGGAGCAGCTTGCCGCAGCACAGCTCTCGACAAAATGGAGAAAGTCGGTATCTTGACACAGACATGCCTGGTCCGTTGTGCTGCAGTCTGAATTGGTGAGGCCTTCTATCAGGCATGGTAGCTAGGGGTATACGTCTCAGCATCATCCTAAAGTGAACGACCGCCATACCATGGATGTCTTACTGTGCAGTTTGGGTTATCATAGAGACGATCGATCTGCGCGAAGGTCGCCAAGGCGAGTGATAAGACAAGAAGCAGCAGCCGAATCGTGTACATGGCTGCGGCCCAAGAGTGAGCGAAACCTCACGCGTCAGACGGCAGGTTCCTCACTGCCGGTCGACGTGGAAAATCGGCAGTTGTGGCTCTTTGAACGTGGTTACTTTTGACGAAATGCAACGCTGGTTTGTCGTGGCATGAAGATGGAAGTTTGGAAAAACGTGATGTCGATTGCCGATAAATCCTATCTAGAACCAATTTCGAGCAAGATACGGAACCCCCACACGTGCTGCTCCGCCAGCCCGCTATCGGCATTCCTAGAGCCTCTTCGCATGTGGCGGGCTTCTCGAAAGGTCCCCTTGTCGCGTGGCTTGCGCCCTCCAGCCAGACAGGACTTCTCCTTCGCGTGAGACTGGTTAAGTGGTAGCGGCAGGCGTCGGAGCTGCCAGGGACATCACCGGATGGAGACTAGCCCAGCCGAGCGAGGCGAGAGCTTTACACTGAATGCGGCGTCTACATACCCAAAGAGGAAAATGCCACAGTTTATCCCAGGTTGTTTCCGGGGATGCATCTCCAGCATCTTGATCGAGACCTCAAAGGAAGCGCCATTGTCGGCGGCAAGGGCTGAAAGAGCCTCACGCCTCTTTGCAGGTTTCGCCGGTCTCCTCACCGAATCGCCGACCCCGGCTGGGCAGCCATGGCGATTAGACCAAAGTTTCATGCCGGGCGGTGTCGTTAGCAGTGTGCCGTTCAACCGCCGATGCCCACGCCGACTCCGCGGGCTGAACCCGAATGCGCTCCAGATCTCAGCCGCCGCAGCCTTGACCCCTCCTATGCTATCGCGGACGGGCAAACGGACAAACGCCGCTAGAACTCCTTTACTGAGCGCATGAGATTGAGTTTTCCATCATCACGATATAACAGCCCTTCCTGAGATCGCGTCGTTGAGACTCCTGGTCCCTCATGAGGATCATCAGGCTTGGCAGGCCGCGAAACGGCCCCGACTCCAAGTGGATCCTCCGAGGAAATCGCCGATCGGCGTCCGGGGAAGTGTG